>JABFQD010003177.1:0-13717 GCA_022817045.1 Psix sp. ZL-2020 | reverse complement strand
AATTCAACAAAAAAATAAATTTATTATAACAGAATTATTTTAACAATTTTTCCAAATTTGTTTCAAATTTAGACCAATATTGTGATTTAAAATTTTGGATATTTATTCACAATATCTAATATTAAATTAAAATAAACATCTAAAATAATTTGTCTAATTATTAACTTTTAATAAATTTATTTTTTTGTTGAATTGAGTAACACTATTACTCTAAATCATTTAATTTTTGGACAAAATAATAAAAATTTATTTAAAAAATGTTAGTGAATAAATTTTCTGTTTTTATAAAAGCAGTTCCAATATTTTTCCCGCCATTTTTTTAAAATTTAACTATCTTGTCGCTAGAATTCAATAGTATTTTCAGCGCCACCTGCAATCAGTTTGAAACAAAATGGCAGCGCCTGTCAAACATAAATTTTGATAAGAATTTTGACGTAAAACAAATAATACGTCTCGTCTTGCACACGGTCAGTATTTTTTGCGACCAAACTTTGGCGAGTAAATTACGTAAAAACCCACTTTTAGCGTCTCATAACAGGATATTTGACGTTTTTTGGGGCGTGGCACCGCTAGTTTTCCAGTTGAACTCTAATCTATTTTTATTTCCGATTCTTTTTAGGAAAAATGATTTGCTCTGTTTATTAGATTGTTAGCAATACTTATAACCATACATGAATTTTCTTTTCTATTATCTCCTATTATTTCTTTAGTATTTTTTCGTTGATTGTTCATTAATTTAAGGATTATAGGTTAGATTGCAGTGCTTTTTATGTCTAAATCTAAATTTACTAAATTCAATTAAAAATGCATTAAAAATGATCAAACATAGATTACAAAATGGAACATTATATTTATTTTTGTACTGCGATTTTGTGTTATGTCAATAATTTTTTATTAATCGTTAAATTATCTTCAATATTTTTTATTAGTAAACAATGATTTGTTATTATTTCAATCTCATGTTAAAAAACTAAATCTAATCAATTTTGATAAATAACGATAAAGGAAAATACAAATAATTGTTGATACAAATTTGACGGTCTTTAATATCATTATAACATTCTTAAATTATATTTAAATAATTATAATAAAGAAATATTAATATTTTTATTTTGACTAATTTAAATCTATTTAATTATTTTCAGATATTTTTTACTCCGTTTATAGATATAATGTCAAACTCGAAGCTTCCAATCATGGATCAAAGTGGTTCAAAGAACGCCAGTTGCGACTCTTTGGATTCAGACAGTAAAAGCAGCTCCTTAAACTCTAAAATAGGACAAGAATCGGTAAATTTATAATACCTTATTTATTCCATAATATAAATTGTAATTAAAAAATTAATCGTAAATAATATATAAACGTTTTCCAAATTGTAAATGGTTCATAACAATTTTCAAAGCGTCTTTACTATTTGGTTTGAGAAAATGATTTATTTTTCATCCAATTCTCAGGAATGTTGGGAGAAAGGATCACGTTCGAAAAGTTTTTCTTCGAGCTCAACATCTATAGATAACAATATTATTTCAGCATTAGAAATGAAAAAAGAAAGCCAAGGAATAGTCAACCGGGTAAATTTAATGCCAGAAATGAATCACCAGTTTGGTTTTCTTTGCTCGTTTTCTTTCACAAAATATACCTTGTAGAGTAGCTACGATTATTTATAACATTTTTTTATATTCAAACTCAGAATTCTCATGTAAATTACAAACATATTGACGCTCTTTACGATAGCTATGACAGCTTAAAAAGATACTGAATGCTAAGATAACGAAATTTGAAATTATTAAGAGACTTTCATACCAGTTCTTATCGACATTTAGAGACTTTTTAATATTCTTTATTTTATAAAATAATTATCAAGTTCAATGACTAAACATCGTTCTTTATTTATGGAAGAATATAATAATGTGATTAGCTTTATTCTTCAGCATTTAATTTTAACATATTTTGTGTAGGCGTTGTCGAACTAAAAAAAATGCCTATATAAATGATAAGTAAACTGTAAACATATATAATTTTGCCTTTAAATGAGTAATGGAAACGAGAACATTTATACGTGCATTTCAAATTTAATTTTATTGTTGCAAATAAATCTAATTGAAGAAATCTCTGATGTTGGTAACTATTTATGATAATCTTTTAATAGATGTTTTACTTTGTAACGGTATTTCAAGAGGTCATTATTTTCGTTATAAGCGTCAATACAACATATACGTTAAACACATATATTGTTATTAATAAACACCCTATATATGTTACTGCTAGTGTATCATACATAAAACATATACTGATGTATACGGTACATATCTGTCCCATAAATAATTCTATTGTTCTTAATTTTCATACCTGTTTTATACATGGTACATATTCAAATGTACATACATTTTATGAACCATAAATGATACCTTCATGGATTCATTAATAGAATATATATATAGTACATCGTCTTGACAATCCAGTTTTATATAATAATGGCATATATAGGTTTTACCTATAAATACAAATTTTTATTTTTGTTTTCAATTTCACAAAGCATTTAAAGTTCCACATCGTTTTTAATTAATTTCTGCTTTGTAGATAACAAATATTTGATTCTTTCAGTTTCAATTTTATATTAATTAAATTATCATGATAATAAACATTTATACAAAAATATGTGCATAAATCCTGGTTATATTCATTGAAATTCTTTTTATGTTTTGGTTTGTTCTAATGAAAAATGATACTGAAAGAATAAATATACTTGAATTGTTAATTTGTGTAAAAACGTATAATAAATTCAAATTCGACTTTTAGAATTTAATCGGAGACTCCGGCCCACCTTTATTCAATGGCGAGGAAATTCAAGGTGTGGCACGCGATGTCACATATTTGTGTCCATATTCCGGACCTACTCGAGGAGTTCTTACAGTTACAAACTACAAACTGCACTTTCGCAGCATTGAGCGAGAGCCTCCATACATTGTAGAAATGCCTCTCGGAGCTGTGAGTCGAATCGAGAAGGTTGGAGGTGCTATGAGTAGAGGAGAAAACTCATACGGAATCGAAATCTTTTGTAAAGACGTGCGCAATTTGAGATTCGCGCACAAGCAAGAAAACCATTCGCGGAGAAATGTGTTCGAAAAGTTACAAAAGTACTCATTTCCACTGTCCCATGATTTACCACTATTTGCTTTCCAGTATTCGGAAACATTTCCAGAAAATGGTTGGAATGTTTATGAGCCAATTGCTGAGTTGAAAAGAATGGTAATAATATAACAGTGTATAATTTTTTATATATTATTTTGTATGACAAAGTTAAAAATGGATAGTTTTATCTGTATTTAAATAGATTGAGAATGCAAATATGAAAGGCCATTAAAAACGATTATATTTTCGTACTATATTTATAATATTTAATAAATAAGAGTGGGAGAAAAAGTTGCTATTTTTGTTAATTTATAATTACAAAGTTTTTTACATGCTTATTTAACATTCGCTTATAGGTTTGAAGTAAACCACTTTCAGTCTTTTCAAATAGTTTAATATTGATTAAATAAAATTGTTCTTTTTATGATATGATATAAAAATGTATGAAAACTGTAAATTAAAAACGAGAATTTACCTTTTTGTGATTAAAAGTACAAACGACAACTTATCAGCTGCATAAAAGAATCGCTGCATCGATGTGTGAATGCAAAAAAATATTTGCGTTATCATTAGAAAAAATTTGTTTTTTCTATTTGAAAACGTTTTATGTATCAGTTAAATGTCAAAACAAGGAAATACCAAGTAACTCAAGAAACAAAATAAAATCTTTGTAAAAATATTTTAAGAAAGTTTTAGTTTTTCCAATGCTACCATGCATCATAATCTAACAATAATATTGTTTTTGTATGTATTTCATATTATATATGATTAAATAATTCAGTTATTACAATATTACTCAAATAATTTACTATGTCCTTATTTTATTGCAGGGAATTAATAACGATATGTGGAAAATCACAAAAATCAACGATGATTATTCGATCTGCGACAGTTATCCTGCGGTGTGGGCCGTTCCAGTGGCTGCTAAAGATGAAGATTTACAAGCTTCTGCAGCATTTCGATGCAAAGGACGACTTCCAGTGCTCTCATGGATTCATCCGGAGAGCCAAGCAACGATAACACGCTGTGCACAACCACAGGTTGGCGTTAGCGGACGACGAAGTCGCGAGGATGAACGTTATGTTCAGTTAATTATGGACGCTAATGCACAGAGCCATAAATTGTTTATCATGGATGCACGACCGCTTGCAAATGCAATTGCTAACAAAGCTAAAAGCGGCGGTTACGAAAATGAGGATGCTTATCCTAACGCAGAACTTATTTTTTTGGATATACATAATATACACGTGATGAGGGAAAGTTTAAGAAAACATAATCAGCAATAAAAATAATTTGCGAGAGAATATTAGGAATAAATAAGTAATGAAGCAGGTAGATTCTTATTGTTGTCTATATTCTTTTCCATTGAAATGTATATGTATAAACATATTTCGAAAATATAAGTCGTATAATTTTTAAAATTTTTAAAACATTTTATTTATTTAGTACAATGAAATAAGATCTTATAATATAATATTCTAAAACAATCTTTCTAATAAAAAATATTAAGTTAAAAGCAAAAGGATAACACCAAGCAAATGTGTATTGTTGCGCATTTCGTGGAACGTCTCCTGTTTACTAATAATTTCAACTTGCAACGTTGCCGTTACGGTTATGCGCGCTCAAACACATTGCCCTTATCTTTATAAAAATGCTTATTTTCATTTAAAACTTTTAGAAAATATTCTTGTGATTTTATGGAAAAACTTCCTCACTAAACTTTTGGAATCGAATTTTTCTTAGATATTTATTTCAGTTGAATGCAACGGAAAATAATAAAAATTTTCAATTCAAACGGACTAGTACAAATAAAAGCGTTTATTGCGAACGGTTAACGTATTAGGCAGATATGTTTACCTTTAGAACAAGTCTATGATTTTTTCCCTACGTCTTACATGGGATTGATTCACGTCTTTTTCTTCTGAGAACAATCAGATCCCAAAAGTCATTTTAGAGTTAATAACTTGTAGGATTCGGCATTTCGTAATATTTACATATATAAATTAAATTTATAAATGTATTTATAATTTTAAATTTCTTTTTATAATTCAAATGGAAAAGGTTATATTTTGTAGTGCTGATATAAGGATTCATTGTGCAAATTTATAATGCAAATATTCATTGTTATTTTGTTTTAGAATTGGAAATATATTTTTATATTAATTTAATTTTGTTTAAACTGTTATTACATAACAGGAAATAGACTCACACGGGTACAAACTTATGCAACAATGAGTCAGTTGTATATTAGTAGTTATTTTCGAACTACTAATTTTTAAACTTTAGAATGTTTAAATAAGTATTGAAATAGTAAATTATTTAACTAAAATATTCCGAATTAAGTCGAAAATTCATAGTTACAAAAGTTTTGTAAAATTTATTGTTTATAAATTGTTCTATTATGAAAAAAATACAATATTCTAATGTTTATGAAATTATTTATATATACTGTATTCGATTATATATTTGTATATCTAATGTTCATAAAATATTTTTTGTTTATATTTCCTACACCGTATGTTCATGTTAATAATTACACAGTTTGAAAGAATTCATTATGAGAATTCTCGAATCAGGTCTTGAGTTTCAAAAGTTAAGTTTTAAAAATTCATTAATATAAAATCGAAGAATAACTGAAACTGTTTTATTAATTTAATATAGTTTCTTAATATGTCTATTATATCTATCTATTATATCTATTATATCTATGTATATATTAATTTCATAAAACAACTAAAAACATTAAATTTTTACATTGTTATGATCCAATGAATATTTCACTTGCATAGTTACATATTAGAAAATTTCCGCTATAAATATAAATTCATGATTACATAAAATTTATGAAATCCGGTTATCGCGAAGAATCCATATTCACCCTCCTTCGTTCACCATCTTTTTCAACAATATTATACTAAATTTAATACCGTAACTGATTTTCATCGGAAAATGTTGTATCGAAAACGAAACGTTTTCTCGCACTAATGTTAGGCTATAAATAATTGTGAGTCGTTTTTAGTATTTCTACCTGTACACTCCCATGCAATTGTTTAGCACATAGAAGTCGACATGTACTCGAATTTTCACCCCAGTAATTTGGCAAAACACCGCCTAGGAGTGCGCTTGGTCCGTAACACCCTAGTCATTTCCTATCGGTCAAAACGTTTTCGTAGGTTCTTAATAGTCTTAATAAATTGGGGCGGACAAGTCTTTTCACTATAGGTACTAAAATTACCTGATGTTGTAATTACAGATATTTAATGCCTTGTTCCGAACCCCAAACCTCTTTTTTTAAAGTAATAAACGACAGTACTTTGTTACAAAATTACAGTTCGAAAGTGCACAAACATTTGTCATTCAAAGCTTCTCTCCAAGGTTGATTGCTCGTGCCCTGACATTTGAATTAACTTGAGATTTCAGGTTTTGACTTTTTACAGTGACGTTCTACGCCGCCATGACGACGATAAAAACATTTTTCATTTCGGTAGTCCCGAACGAAAATCGGAAAAGGAGAGAGGCCACGTAGTAAAGTATAAGAAAAGACGTCATGCGAAAAGCTGCTGACTTTATTTCAGTGGATGTCTGTTCTTTGAGAAAGAATTATTTAAGCGTCGCACCATATAGCTTGATACTTTCAGCTTCTGGACTTTGAGAAATGGATTTCTCTTGTGTCGCGCGAGTGTGGCACAAGACAAGTGCTTTATTTGGAAAAACCTTGGTTGAAATTGCATTCGTTAAACAATTATTCGAGACCTGTTGCGTCGCTCTTTGTAGTCTGGTTTTAATTCGAGCGTTACTTTGAATACATTTATTTATGAATAATCTGTGAACAAAATAGCCGCTTTAATTGGAACTAATAAAGTTGCCAGCCGTTCATCGCTGAGATTATGGGAGAGGCGGGTTAATAACGGCGAGGTAGAGGAATAAAATTAAGTTTTTTTATTGATTCGGTCGACCGTTTTATCGGTAAAGTTACAATCACTGGTGTATATTTCAGACGACCAGATGAAGTAATAAGTGAAAAAACAGCGGTCTCTTTCTTCGAAAATTCACCCTTCATGAGTCGCGTGTGTTTCACGATACGACAAAAAAAGCAAATCTAGTTGTTCTCGCACAGATGTTGAGGAAATATTTGATGAATGCTTTTCCGCGATACATATATATATATATATATATATATGTATGTGAGAACTTATCAGGTGTTATGAGTTTTTTTATTTGCTTTCACAGATCATATTTCATTATGGATTAGTAAGTGTTTCTTATGTATGTGTACATGTGGATAAAACCAGATGTAAAATAGTTAGAGATGGGAACATTTCTGTCTTGTTGTATTTTATATTTTTTTAATATTGTGTTCTATATGTAATATATTATTAGTTGCGTCGTAAACGGGTTATGAAATTTAATTAGGTTTGTCGGAAATCATAATTGTGTAGATATCTAGTAGTAAATAAATTATATATATGGTATCAATATAATTATCCTTTAAACCGTCATCAAAATATGACAAATTGAAGTTGTTCATTTTATGTAGGACATGTATGGAATATATATATTTCATATGTAAGATATGGATCATATATGAGTTGTAAAGGATAAACACGAGACACATGTATATATATAGCACATTTATATGGAATATATGTTTCATATGCTCTAGATCAGTTCTATATATATATCTCATATGTGCTCCATATATATTCTATAACAACTTGAATATATGTTCCGTGTATGTTTTATATATATGCTTCATAAATGCAATACATACGCTTATATGTTTTATTAGGTATATAAAATTCTAATTTTTTCTTTTATTATTTATTAATTTATTTAATTTATTTATTTGTGAATTATATATTATCCATAAAAAATTATTATTAGTAAAAAAATTATTGCACGATTTATTCTATAAAACATACTTACGTGTGTGACGGATAAAATAGCATCGAACTAGATAGAATAAAATTATTATCCAAAGTTATGTTTCTCCGATTAAAAGTTGACATTAAATCGATTAACATCTAGATGTCGTTGAATGGGGACATTTAGCGAAAATATTGGTTTCCCTCGCAAGCTCATACAAGTCTCGAAGAGATAACTGCTGATACGTATATAGTTCAGCGCACATGCCAGGGCCCAAATTTCATGCTACATTTAACGAGCAATCGATTTCCGTCCTAAGGAAGTAAAATGAGAAAGAAGGGAATATAAGAATAAGGGTCGCGAATCTTATTCTACTTAGAAAATTACGTAGTTTTCGTCCAAACGACTGAGAGGCGACTTTTTCTTCTACCTCTTAAATCTCAGACTCTTGGGACTTGAATCAATTTGTATATCAAAAGTTTTATCTCCGAACCTTTGTCTTTTCAGTTTATCTTACATGGTACATTAATAAGACCTCACTACGCAGCCCTCAATATTACGCTCAAACTTTCAGGGCAAATGAAATCATATAATTAAAGTCATATACAGGCAAATATGAGACACAGACAAAAGATTAATTTTACCTAATGACCACATAATATATAAATCAAAATTCCTCTTGAAACTAAATTTCAAAATCCAAAATGTTCCAAAGTATCAACATCGATTTCTTTAATATTGATTTCCTGTTTATATTTATTTCATGTTAATTAAATATTATTATTAAACAGTGTTTTAATAAAAAGCATGAAAAACTTCATGACATCCCATAAGGTATAATTAATGCAAACAAGCGACTTATTCATTGTAAAAAGCGATGCAGCTTATCATTGCCGTTAATTGAAAATTCCGTATCTTTTAGCGGGCGGGCTTAAGAATTATGAATTGTTTCTCGTAATATACGGCACGGCGGCGGCAAATAGGAAAAACGGTACGGAAAATCGCAACACAAGTTAACAATAAAACTAGAGCTTCTGCTTGAAATGATATACAATGCGAAAAGGCGCAGATGAGGAAATGCGTTCTTCGGCGCAACCGGAAGTGTAATAACGGCTTAACGTCTATCCGGGATAACAAGTAGTTCGTGATTAATGTTTTTGCAGGAACCCGTTTGGCGAGATGTGCCCGCAGGGAGTGCTCTCTGTTTTGCACTAGCTATTTGCTACTCACCCCATGTCATACGTTACGCCAGGTTGCTCGGCTCTATGGAAATGTGTTACGTAGCAATGATTACACGACAAGCTTAGGCTTCGATCAAGTAGTCTGGAAATCACTTGCAATCCTGGTTGCTAGACAAATGAGTCGTAATAACGAGCTTAATTGTCAATAATCACGGACCAGGGGAGAGGAGGAGGGAGGAAAAAGACAGAATTTATTGGCAGAAGCGCTAAGGGTATTTCGTTCGTCAAGAACTAAGTGGTAATATTCATACGCCTGTCGTGTGGTTGACACATAATCCCATAGCTGCTGGAATCTTCACTACGGAGAAACATACTTCCGCTTTCATTCAGAGCTCTCGACTGACAGCTCTAAATCTTGGCAAACTTTAGCTGTTACGAACATTGGTTGCTTAATTAGCATCCTGATAGTTAAGCATACCGCGCATCTTTTTAGCACTATTTTGTGAGTTTAATGCAAGCTGCAAATTAGTTGCGGATGCTTCTATTTTTATGTGTAACAACAAAGAAGAAATATAATTTGTTTATGTTTTGTAATATTTGATAATGGAATTTCTAATATAGTAATTTATTGTGATGAATTGAAAAAGAAAAGTTAGGGAGAAATTGTAATAAAAGACTAAAGTTGAGAATTACTATACAGTATTGAATGTAAAGTTACTTACTAATTAAAAGGATTTTAAAGAAATATTGTAGTTTATTTTCAACTTAACCTTTTTTAATTGATTAAAAAGACCGTCGATTCTTTCATTTGTAGGTTATGTATAAAATTTAATTTTTAAGTTATAATGCTTAGCTTTTGTAAGAAATTGCCATGCATTTTATGTCTTTACAATATGTATATTGAAAAAATGTGAAAATTGATCGATAGCCAAAATCTCTAAAATATGTTTGATCGCATTTAATCATGAAAATTTGTAATGCCGGAAAATGTCACTTTTATCACTTTGACTTCCTTCTAATAGTGTTTATAATTTTAATCACTTTTGAACAGTTTTCTTTAATTAAACATGAATTAAGCGAGCGAAAAACGATTTATAAAATACAATTCAGTTTCACTATACTAGAAAACATAGCATAGTGGGAAATTTATTGAATAGAGAGGAAAAATTAAGGCGATTTATTAGCAAAATCTGTAGGTCTTGTGGGGTCAAAAATGTAAGCTAATGTGACAGAATTCATCAATTTTACTAAACAAACGTAATGTTTATTCTATATTTGAGAGTTATAATTATTTTAACCTTAAAATTACAATTTTTTTAGTTTAACCTTGCATGTATTGTCAAAACGTTCGTAATATGCAATTAATCTTTTAATTTCTTTGTTAACATAAAATCAATATCTCAGAGATATTTTCAATAATATGAATTATAATTGCAAAGACCCTAACACCGTAGTATAAAATCTTGTACTTCACTTTGAATTATAATGAAGAGAATCAATACAAATGAAGATCTTGAATTAGGAAACAAACCTCAGCAGAAATCGGATAATAACTTTGGATGAAATAAATTCAAAATAATTTGAACAAAAAATATCTCCTTAATTTATAGGAAAAAATTACATGCTTAATTATAAATTAATTAGAAGATTGTTTCAATATATTTCAACTAATATTTAATTTATTAATTTTTCCTTTGCCTAATAAAAGGCTTGATTAAATAGTCTGTAACGAAAGCAGCGAAGAATCAGAAGTTCTTCTAAGTTACAAGGAACGTTACTTTTATTTGGAACATTTAATCTTTGATTTATATTTTGACTTAGTTTAATACTTTTCGAAACTTAATCAAGTCTGGTTCCCATTATTTAAATAAAGTGATTTCGTTTCAAATAAATGACTGTGAATTATGATGTGAGTGTTATTAACTAAAATCAATAGCTAAAACATGATTAATATTAATTAAACACGTATTAATTTGTATCATAGTTATTATTAGAATTAATCTGTTTAAATCATAAACATTAAAATTAGCGTCATTTTGAATGTTATATTTATGATAAAATTAAGTTGAGAGGGATTTCCATATTAGTTATAATGTATCGATTTCTAGTACCCATTATATTTGTATTAGTTTTTGAATTAATACATGAAATATGTATTTTCGAAAGATGAGAATTTATAATTTTTCCAATTAAAATTATTTTATGTTACTTCACAATAAAATATGTGAGTACTTCTTAGGGCTACGGAATATAAGTGATTAGTTCAAAACTAGTAAACGCGGTACATTAAAAACTTAGTTTTATCGTCCCGAGTTTTTATGTACAAAGTTTTTTATCCGTAAATTGTGTTGTGTAGAAATCATACTTTAAACATATTTTTGATGCTTGATTAAATTTTTTCTCATTATATATTTTCTATTAATCCCTAGTTACCGTGAAAAAACGGTAATTTTTGTCTTTATTTTTCTCTCAGTGTACCATGAAGAGATTTTTTAGTTAAGTAAACAATAATATTTAAAAGAATCAAATAAAGATTAGGAAATTAATTTTGTGAATATATAAATGAATCTTTTTACAATTAAGCTGCTGTAAAAGCAGTATATTAAAATTTACTTAATCAAGATAATCATTGCTTACAAATAATAGTATAATGTTTAACTAAAGGGAAAATTAGGCTATTTCATAAGTGTGGTTTAGCCATAAGAATTTTTCATTTTTTTCCCTTTCTTTTCGCTTCTTCTCTCAAGATCAACTTATCTAAGCTGATCGTTTGTGTGTGGTAAATGAACTCGGTAGAAGTCCGAGTTTAAATCGTTTTGATGTAACTAGATGTCAGTTCAAAGCACGCACATCTAAATGATCTTGATTTGTTGGTTTCAATCTGACAATTAAACTGCGAATTATGCGGGCTCTTTCCTGTCACAATATTTTTATCGCTATGGTTTATCATAAGTGTAATGCAGTTAATTGCTTCGAATCATATTCATTCACTTTCTTGAATTTTTCATTTTACTCTTAAAATGTCAATTTTTTCTGGTGTGCAAAAATAGTTTCACTATTATTTCCGAATCTCAGACTCTTCAGCTTTCTTCTGATTTGACTTTCTGTTTTGTTTTAATCAAGTTCTCTAACTTAACATTTCATTTTCAGCTTTTATTAAGGCTCGAAAATTCATCTATGAACAGTATAATAGTGTATTAGGTTCACACGCTTGAAAAGCCTTCTTTGTAACGAATGGGAAGTTGGCTATGAAGCAGAGTCGAGGGTGAAATGAATCCAAGGTTCATTAATTAATAACTTAACTCTTGTTAAGTTATTAATTACTCATTTGACGACATGGAGATTGTTCGAGTCATACAAATCTTCTGCTTTTGGACTTTGGTAAAGTCTTCAACGTCGATAATCCGTCGATTTTGGTTGCTAAACTTAAGTTCTTTAGCATCTAACGTTTGATTTAACGTCTGTATTTTAGGTAATAAATAGTCTCTAAAAAGAAATGATGGTAAAGTATTTAGTTTGGAAAACTTATAACTTAGCGTTCCCCAAGAATTAGTTTTAAAACCTCTGTCCTTTCTTACCATTAATACTAATTCATATGTCTCAATTTATGTATGTCGGCGACGTATTAAATGCATTAAACATGTTTGGTCATCACGGCAATTCCAGCAATTCCTGCTTTCTTGAGAGTTGAAGTAGATTGGAGCATGGGTTGACTATAATAATATAAACCATATCGTAAAAAAACAAAAATTATGGTTGTAGACACCTTGCGATTTATTAATTCTGTTAAATTTGATGACTTACAAATACAATAACTTGACGTCAAAAAATCAGTAAGATTCAAGTAAAAGTTTCAATTTTTAATTGGGCTATATATTTTATTAGACTAAACCAGTATATAGTATATGACGGTTCAGCCCCTGATTTCGTTTGCCCACCTTAAAATTTACTCAATGGCAATAAAAAAGTTCACCATAAAATACGAATAAAATTTAGACTAAAATTTTAATTGTTGGCTGGGCTAAATTATTTTTGATGACATTTTTTACATTTTTAACCGTTTTCTCATTTTCGATCCCCCCCCCCCTTTACAGATAATAAAAATGTGCGTTTTTTTTTAAATATTTATTTTTTCATTCAGAATTATAAACACTGAAAAAAATACATTTTTCTATATTCCATTTCTTTTTAATTATGGGCAAATAAATTTTTTTTTGACACGTGCATGGAAGAATAACTATTTTTAACCTCTTTTTAAGACGGAATATAGCTATTATCAGCCCTAGGGCAATTAAATTTTTTTATTGACCCTAGGGCCACTGAATGATGATATAGAGATCAGTCATTGAAAACATTTCCCCGTTTGGTTAGAGACAGCCAAAATTATATAATATGTTGAAAATTAAATTTTCAACATATTTTTCTCTTATATATGGAGTATAAGTCACCTTTCCTCACTAGAAAAATAAAAAAAAATATAAATTTTTATTCGAAATATGTAAGACTTTTATAAATTGATTAAAGATGTAAGTAATATA
>JABFQD010003176.1:0-13720 GCA_022817045.1 Psix sp. ZL-2020 | reverse complement strand
CTTTGAGAGTGTACACACGAAAATATTGCACTCTAAAGCCATATTTTTTATCTTGGATTATGAAAATTGATCATTTTTGGAACAGAATGAAAAAAAATTTTTGGTATTTGATAAAACATGGCAGTGTTTCCCAATCAAAAACCGTACTGCATTTTCGTACTTTTTTTCAGTGTTATTGAGAAAAATCATACTGTCTTATATAAACACGAATTTAAATCAAACGGAATAAGTTGGGCATATCAATAGCGTCAATTTAACATGGCTATGACATAGTCAATATACGGTTATGGCAATGACATAGTAAAGCAGAGTAGTGGTATGGTAATAGCCAAGCAATGACATACCGATGACAGCATAGCATCGGCATGGAAATGGCTTGGCACCTAGATAAATGTGACATGGAAAGAGCATGGCACTGTTAGAGCATTAGCAGGGCAATACCATGACATTAGCATTGCACTGTCATAAAAATGCGCTACCCAGCCAATGCTATTTAATTTTTCTGCTATTGCCATGCTACAGGCCTAATATTGTCATGCCATGCCATAGAGCCATAAATTGCCCGTATTGTTTGTCAGCCGCGGGTGCGAATATTTATACTACGGATATTAAATAAGTGTCACTTGTGTCGCCACTAATTATCGCCGTCAAACGTCGCCGCCGGACGTCATCGACGGCCTTTGTTTCTAGTGATTTCCTGGCCTTCCTGAGCGATCTGGTACAATTCTCGCCACCCAAGCCAATAGTCCGAGTAATTTTCCTAAGTGTAAGCCATTTTTTTATATTAATTTGTCTGTCCAGTGCTGCAAGAACGCGCGCTCGAGTTTCCTGTTCGCTGGCGCCGTAGTCAACTGTCGCTCGCGATAAGGGTCTTTTTTCTCTTTTATTATTAATTATTGTCCCCCCTTGCGGAATCATACGGAAGTCCGATCCGCTCTTAACCGTGTGACAATATATAACTTTTATTGATATATGAATTTAATTATAAGAATTCAAATGTAATTTGAATAAATTATGTAATGTTCAATAATAATTGATAATTAATACCAATACGATTTGCCAGAATTTAAATTAAATTACCTGTGAACAATCATTGATTCAAATAATGATTTAGAAAAAATTTAAAATTCTTAAAAACAATTAATTATCTTAAGCAATTTCCAATCACTTGAAAAAATAATTCGCAAAAGAATTAATTAATTGAATCTTATTTTAACATTTGTGGCGTGTAATATGTCGCGTAAATTATCTGAACAAACATTCATTATTAATATATCTTGGATTGTGTACTTGTTAGTGATGAATACTTGAATCTTTTGAATATATATAATTACGTATGCTTTAATACTATCAAATGTGATTGCAAACTAATTATGTAAAATTATAACACCATTATAGATACATGATTCATTCGTTAAAAATACATTTTGTATTGAATGGAAATATTATTCAAAAATTGGCACGTACATTATGTACTAAGTATTCACAAGTCTCATTTACTCGTTTGTTAATATAATCTAGAAGTTCATTTGACAAGTTTCATTACTTTCTTTTAACGCAATTATGTTAATCATGTCCGATTATATTAAATTATGTTAATAGCGTCCCGTTTTCGGGTTTCCCTTTTGTTCGTTACATTAGACACTTTCCCAAAAATAATATAACTTATTACAAATAATAATATCATTAGTAAATAATATTGTTAGTGAATAATATTAAGTAGAACCTGATAAAAATCTTGTTTCGCGAGATTTGTATATCCATATTATAAGTGCATGTACAAAACTATAAAAATATTATTACAAATGATTTAAAAGATAGTAAATGTGGTTAGCACCAGTAGTAATGACTTTCAACTTTTCGATTAAACATATATTAAAGTTACTACATCCAGGATCTGGTGTTGTCAATCTGTTTGCCTAGAAATAGTGCTTTCACATTTCAATAATTACTTAAAATTTAACAACGCTGATGCATTTGTACTTTTTTTTTGTTTACTGCTTCAAGGTAAGATTGGATAAAATTTTTTATCTAACAGTTTTAGTTTATTAATTAAATTATAACAACGAAGATATTCATTGGAATTCATTTGTTGGCCCTGAAAAGGGCCGATTATTGATGGATGCGACATTTCAATCTGCATAACCGCAAAGAATATGTCTTTAATGTTTAATATCATTGTAAATATCCATGGCAGTGACCCTTTTTCGTTGAACGTAATTTATGTGGGCCACAACGTCCTGAATTACGTATTCAAAAAGCATTTTCAGCACTACACGAGTGTCATTGTAAAAAAGCCCAGAGATACGTTTTAGGTGTCACTGATAAAGGCAACGGATGGTAATTTTATTGATACCTTGGATGTTATAACGCCGCCAATGAATATGACGTTTAACACCTTCTTTTCCTAAACCCTTTCCTGCTTTATCACAACCTCTCATGTCAGTCAAAAATCTTATTAAAGGTTGCACTGTCACTGTGAAATGTAGTTCACGTTTGATGGGTTCAACCACAAGTAGGGGTCTTTTGTCCAGGCGCTGTCTACCCTATTCGCACAACTAATATCATATCCAACGCGTTTGCAGACCAGCAGAACCTCTCTTTAACAAGCAGCTACAATCACGAAATGCAAGTATTATTGCAGCGCTAGTGTCGCTTCTAATTTTGAATGTTCCGTTTGAAATTAATTTTAAAAATAATGTTTTTCATCAAACTTCTGTTAAATATACGATAAAAATGATATTAAATATCATTATGATATCTGTATGCAATATCCACTGATGTTGCAGATGATTTTAATAAGCTCTCAACTTGATATGGTGTAGTATATGTAACTGAGTGAATTGAATCTTAATGTTATTGAATTTTTTTTTATTCAATAACTTGTAAGCGCAAGGCACTTTTCGGATAAGCTATATTTTTGAATTTATATACCTGTTCAGAATCAATTCTAAAAAATATAAAAAGGGATTTCAAAAGCAATTGTCTTATTACCTTGACCAGTTTTGAAAGAAAGAACTTTCGACATCATTTTAACAAAAATAGTTAGTTAATTTTTATTGAGCTCAAAAATTAAATATGTGTAAATTGTTTAAGAAACATTATTATTTACATTAATATTATTATTAAAGCTTTTATAACTACTATGCATACAATCGTGTTTATACAGAATGTATACAAATTCTAAGATTTAAATGGATATTATAAATTCATACCATTTATTTACTTCTTGAATTAATTAATTTAATACTTAATATGCACAACGTTAAATATCATGCAATTAAATACAAATATAAATTATTTACAATTTTGTATAACCTATTTCAGATAACTAATTAAATCGCATTTAATAACAATAATATTCTAATGTTGCTCGTTTACATTATTTAAAAGATATTAGCCTAATTGATGATTTTTAAAATATAATAAGTCAGCCATATTCGAATAATTGCTACTTCGAACATATGAGTGAAAATCAAGATTTAATACAAATCGAAAGTGGCGCTAAAATCGCATATTTGTATAGAAATATTTCCAATGAGGTACCAAACGAGATAGGTCGTTTTTTGTGGTTTTTAATAAAGAAATATATCTTAATATGAAATATTAATAAGATGATAGACTTTGGGCCATTTGTAGATAGCACTGCAGTCGCATATTTATGTCAAAATAGTTTCTGTCGGATAAAAAATAAGTGTATTCGACTTCTCGTCATGTTTTATCAATAATAGAATTTAAATAAAACATTTAATGTATCTCAAAGATGACGTAGCAATTACTAGTTTTGAATGAATTCTTCAACCTTAAAACTTGATGTTTTCATAATGTTTACGAATAATTTCCAAAAAACTAGCTGCGATAACTATAAAGTCAGAAACTAAATGGTTAGGCCAAGTACAAAAAAATATAATATACTTCGACTATGCATATTAAAACCATTTAAAGCCCCAATTATTCAATAACGAGAACATATATACATCAAAAAATGAAATAATTAGCCATCTTATTATTTCATAAAATAAAACTCAAAAAAAAAAACTGTGAAATATAGTAATATGTAATATATTTGTCAACCGATTGCCGTGTCTGCTCGCTCGTCCTATCTTTTGGTTGTTTGTTTTGGCGCCTTATCACCGACATACGGCGCTCATTGCGCGTTTTTAAGTTAGTTCAAGTCGACCCACCGCCCTTGCTTAACCACATGACGTGTTCTTCCCGGGCTTCGGCGCTCACGTCACAGAGCTGAGCCAGACCGGCGTTAAACCATTGTAATGGTTAATTAATTTGGAAGACATTTTGTAATAAAACTATGTCGCTATGAATTACTCCGATTGTGCGTTATTGTGCTTTTATTTTTGTGCACGTGTATGATGTTGGTGACCCTAACCATCCGCTGTTTTTTTCTACACCGTTGCTTCGGTCAACAATATTTTATAACTATACAATAAAAGTAATATGAACTCCAATAATTACATTCCAAAGAAACATAAATTTTGTACAAATGTTTTGACCTTGTGTCGTAAACTATAAACTAATAATTTCTTATACTTAAGGTGATGATATCAACTAATAAGTTTAAGCACATGAATGTTACTTCTTATATATGAAAAATTTTATTAAACTTATATTCGAACAAAATTCCTAGAATGTTTAAATAACATCAATCACTTGTATGCAAGTAAATTTTTTCTGGTTCGTGTATGTTCTAATCATAATAAAAGTATATATTGTAACGTTTCACTTCTGAGTTTGTATCATAAATCCTGAAATCAGCACTGTTCAAGTTTTAAGCACTTAAATTATAAAAACTCCAACTTATTAAAACATATGGTGTCGCCATCTATTTTCTTTCACTTCCTCCGAGAACTTTTGTAATACCAATAAGTGCAATAGAGACAGGAAATTATTCGGAATCTGTTTTACCATTATAGGGTTAGACAGCGAGAAAGAGTATCTCTGTCTCTTTCTATCACATGTAGATCAGTATTAAAGCGTATTCTCAAACAAACATTAACCTGAACAGAGTTTTCTCGCAAGCGAGTTGACAAGTTAAGAGTACTTAAAGGGCTACGGAAAACACCAACAAGAAAGAACTCTCCAGCTTGCTTAGGTAAGTTGAGATCTCATGGCAGAGATTGCTCCTGACTCTGCAGAAGCCGTCGCACCTCCCTGGCTAAAATAACCGGGAAAATAACACGACGCGGTCCTTGGCTGAAATAACCGGGACTCGTACTTGACAGGTTACGTGATCTTCTGGCTGAAATAACCGACACAATCCTAACTTCAAAAGGGGTACAAGGCGAAGAAATCACTTGATCGATGTCCTAAAATCGATCAAGCTGGTTGAAATAACCGTCGATCGCCTCGCCATAAAAACCGAGAGGTTAAAGTGGCAGGATCAGGACGTTGGGAGTGATTATCCTTTGGCGTGGCTGAAATAATCCGCTAATAGGAAAAAACTCCGAGAAAGTCTTGGTTGAGAAGCCGAGCACCAGGTGACATTCCTTGGTGAGATTTCTTGCTCTGCATAGAAACCTCCGACTTTTGCGATAACTAAATTTTTCTTTTATTTTATTTTAATCCCGGAAACCGCTGCCAAAGCTGTCACGGACACTCTCAAGAGCCTGCTAGTCAATCATTTCTCAATTTAGTTTGGTTCTGTATAAGAACTCGTGAGTTTATTTTCTTTTCTTTTTTTTTTTTTTGGTTAAGGTTAGTTAATCTGGGTGAAAATAATTGTGGGAAAAAGGGTTAGGTTAGTTACTCACAAAGTAGGTTAGTATTTGTCTATTAACATGTATAGGTAAAATCGATTTTTACTTATAATCGATAAATTCGATGCATAACCTCTGGTCGGTGAAGCAGATTGATAACCGTAAGTGGGTAAAACAGCACGGAATTTATCATTAATGAAGTTTCATTTTAAGCGTGAAAAACTTCTCCTCAACAACTCTCACACCTGCTGAACCCGAAGCCGATTCTCGCATAACCCAGGGTTTTCAAATTTAGAGTAAAAAGGAGTAAATGATGGAAGACCGGATTATTGGGCAAATCTCTTGGGGATAAGCCTCTGAAAAGAGTGGTCGATCTGAAAGCTCTCTAGAAATACTAAAATCTATAATATTTATCAAACAATTTTTTTATAAACATTTGCAAGGGTTAGAGAAAGAGAAAGTTTTAATATATCAATAGTAATGCATGGAGCATAATATTTAACCTACATTATTCTTGAACTATTAACAATATCAACTGACACGTTTTATGTGCAAGTTTTTTATAGTTTTAATCTTTTAAAAGTAAAGTTTGTCTTAGGCAATTTATTATCAGCTTTAAACTGAGAAAAGTTTATGCCTAAATGATAAAAATAGTTTGTGTAAAAAATTTTACAAAACTGAAATCACTCGATTGAATGAACGATCGTTTATAATTGCTTGAGATTCTAGTAACGAGGTTTTTGTCAGAGGTTTTGAATCCGTAACTGTCCAAAGAATATCCATGTTTGTAGCTGTCGACAAAGACGGCGACCCAGTGCTTTACCGGTTTTGTATGTTTATTTGTATTGAAAACAAGTCCCGCCAGGATTCTCACTTGTGAGGGATCGAATCAGATACGTATATATCCGTTGTTGCAGTAGCAAATTTTTTCAAATCCTCTAATATTCAAAATCCTCTAATTATCGTCGTCCCATAAACAAGTTGCAGAATTGTTGTACCGTTTTTTATAAAATCAAGCTTGTTTATATTATTTCTACGATGTAGCACAAAATGAAGTGTGTGACATATCCATTTCCATAACGCTCACAAGAAAAAGGTACTTTTTCTTGTGATTTATTAAACTTGAATGAAGTATAAAATATTCTCCAGGATATATGTTGATATTTTTTACTTGATTTAAGAAAACTGTATTTAAGAAAACCGGAACCAAGTGAAATATACTTGAATCAAGCTCGGGAGTTTTAAGTATATTATGTACTTGGTATGAGAAAATATTATTTTTCAGTGCGCGGTATCGCTCAAGACTTCATCAAAGTATGATCTTTTTTCCTTTCTTTCTTCTATAATATACTCCACGAACTGCTTTATAGCTTTGTGTAAATCTGCTCTCGACACCCGCATGGATTACAAAACTCTAATTCCGAGTCATTAATGCATATCGCATATACTTGCTGAATAACAACAGAACGTCTTCGCCAACGTTCAAAATGGTGTCCTGATTCGCTTCAAAATCATAGAACAGGCACAAAATATTTGCAATTGTTAATTTTTGTTTAGTCTTGTTTAGTCATTGGATAAAACACAGCTGATTGTAATTTTCGTTCTTATAACGAAATATTAGGCATTTGATCGAGCCGCAAATATTTTTTTTCGAATAATCCAAGTTATTATTACAAGTTTGGCAACATTTTCATCTTGCACAGACCAAGGTGGTTTTCGATTTAGATCTTTTAAACGAATCGTTTGTTAAATGACGATTTAGACAAACGGTACCGTATTAAAAGCGATTGCACAGATCATAGTAAATCTTATCGACTTTTTCACTTGGTGGATTACCGCATCGAGAACCGGCATTAGGACGTCGGTGTGAGGATTCTCGAATGTATGTTTTGTTGCGATGTGTGCAATAACTTCGTGCAGATAAGACACCGTAAACTAAGTGTTCATTCGTAATGTATGGACTTGTTGTCGTACGGAACTCGTAGAATTTTAGTGACTGGACCGGCTTAAGATATGGTCTCTGCAGTATCATTATATAAAGGTTGGTTAATTTCCTTATCTAATATCTTACAAAATAATAGCAAGAACCTCGTTTGCAAAATATTTTTGAAATTTATTTATTTCCGACAGACAGCACTCATGCGCAGAAATTATTACCAGCATCAGTGCTTTTTGTCTTTGCGTAACTTCTTATGGGTCACATATTTTGTTTCATGCAGCGTTCAAATCACCCGATCGTACCGATCGGGAACATCGCTATAGCTGCAAAGGCAAGTATGCCTTTGCACCTACAAGGGAACGCGGCAGGCAAAGATTATCATCATTCTTTTTTGTTAAAATAAACACTTTTTTAGCATTATTGAAGGATCATTTGTGCCATCTGCTTTTACGAACTTTTTTTACAATGCTGATTTTAAACCGTGACTGATCATTTTTCTTGAAGATGGTGTTGCTTTGACAGCAATCAGACAATCAAGCTCAGACGCTCAAACATCACTTATTAGAATGCGCGGAAAATAAATAAACATCTATAAAACTTTAATAATTTTAATATACAAAATTATCAATGAGAATGTATTACATCAACACGTGTAATATCTATATAACTTTAACGCTTGTAAAATACAAAATGATAAATGAAAATGTGTTACATCTGAGATGTATATAAGTGAAACATATGTTACGTCAAGAGACACTAAGGAAACATCATCTTTAATAATATTTGCTGAATATTCTCTCGGATGTTACTTCTTTTTATAGTACACAATGTCAACAAAACGAAGAACTTGTAAGATTTCATCCAGAACAAACAAGCGCCGTATGATCTGGGAACTATGAATATATTGCAGCAATGACTGAATTAGTCCCTTCCTAGACGTGATTTCACAGGTCCAACGTGAGTTTTATTTTTTTTCACTATCTTAGTTTATCCTACTTTTGTGAAAGACCTTTACCAGCCTAGATGTCTAGACTGATAGTCTAAAGCTAGGAGCGCGACTTCACTTGTAGTGTAACATCGATACCTTTGACGAGACTGATCATCGAGAAATTGTTATGCGCTGAAGGCTTCTCAAAGCCTCTACTCTTCAGGACAAAATAAGTTATAGCCCAAAGCGAGATACCTGGGATGAAGTCCAGTGGACTTCACTTCAGCTTTGTTTCGTCACCTACAGAGGGTGAACAGAACATCTGGGCAGACCGTGTTCTTTCTCTCAAGAAGGTTAGCATTAGTGTGGTCCATAGACGTATATCAAATTACTGTGACCCATCTTTTAAAACTCTTGTCCTCTGCTGTTGGTGAAGTGAAGTTTGTTATCTGCGTGTATGATTTTTAGATATTCCCACCGTGGGAAAAAGTTAGCATCTAATTTTCTTATCAAGTGAAATTGACTGTAAAGTAGGCTTCTACCCACCTTAAGAAAAAGTCAGTGATTATATCGAGGGAAGTTTTATCAGTCTTGGAGCCAGAGAATAGTCTCATCAAATCCATACCAATGATTTACCATGCCTATTGAAGCTGGCGACAGAATGAGATTTCAGTGGTAAATTTGTTTCACTATTTACTGCAGCGCAGGGTTAACCTCTCGATATCTAGATAGAGATCTAGTCTTATTTATTATCCTTATGATGGCGAGGCACTATTGTTTGATGTTATGATATTTTTCTTCCGCAGGCTTGAATTTTCAACTGATATAACTGATAATATTACGTTGTCCATCTCTGTATTCCTAAAAAATTTATTCTCACACGCAACTTTTCTAGAACACCACAAGTAAAGCCTCTGTTGACTCAAATCTTTGTAAATAAGCTTGGTCGCGTAAATTAACATCCGGTATTCTCACTGTTAATTAGTTCTTACAATTCTTTCGAATCTGCAATAGGTACCGCATTCACGAGAATGATTTTATCATGCACATATTCAACTATCATTCAGAATCACTGTATATTACGTGAATAGTTACTTTGTTCATTTTCAGTGCAAGCATCGTTCCCATTTTGTGCAAAAGGTAGTCAATTGACATCATTACACGTTATATTTTTTAATAACTATTCTGAAGCACAGACCAATAATGTTTTTGCGTTCTCTTTTAATCTTTTAATTTTAACAGTCACATTTATATTGCCATCTGATACATATTTAGCTATACTATTTATTCCTTTTGCATCTTGCCCTAATACTAGTCATCTTTTATCGCTGGACTTAGTCTCCGTTCTTCGTCCTTATGCCGTGTTTCACGTGACTAAAACTCCCTCTTAATGTTCTTTGTTCAGTGTAACCACGGAACTCATTTGTATCGAAATGGAATTACAAAATCATCATTTTTCCAGCTATTTGACTATCGCTCAACCAACGCTGCAGCTCAGAATCCCTGCGTAATAGTTCTACTTCTCTCTTCAACAATGCTCTTTCTCTATCCCTCAAACTTCTTTTCCTATCAACACAAGGAGTACTTCTTCCTCGCTACGCATCGTGATGCACTCTATTGCCTGCTTTTGAGGCTCACCTCCACTACTAACTCAATCATCTTTATCTTGTCTTTGATACTCGCTTTGAAAAGTTGACAATAATCCAGGACCACGCCCCAAATTTTTGTAGGACTTTCTTTAGACAATACTCGATTTAAATCGTAATAAATAAAAATGCAGTTTCTCATACGGATAAGGTGCTACGAAGTTTGTAAGTCAACATTTTCTCAGTTCATGTTCCTCTCTAACGCTGTAGGACAATTAACCTTACGTCAAGATTCCATAATAATATACAAGAAATGCGACGATATTATCACTAAGATAAATAAATATTGGTTTTATATAAAAACATACGTTAGTGATGATTTATTATTTGTTATTTGTTAAATATAAAAATTTAATAAGACTGTTACTTCTCTTCATTTATTTTGCGTCATTTTCTTCTTCTATTGCGATAAATTGTCTTTTATACATACTCAAAAGTCAGATAGATCACACAATTATGACTGTTGACAATAATTGATTGTGTTCAGTGGACAAAATCTTGTGTATAAAGTTGAGTATATAAATTATATGTATTATCTATCATAACTTATATAAAAAATTATTTTTTACAAACATTACAAATTATGGTGCTTAAGAAATATTGATTAGAGTCTATTAACCCAATTAACTTAGTTTAAATAAAATTACAAATATGATTATAACTGTAGAACCGTTTCAATTATGAAACCGTGATTACACTGATATAAAAATAATGGTAAAAATATGATTTGATTCTCCCCGCCCCTTAACATGGGGGTGGAAATGCTCTTTCGAGAGATTTCTCGACCCGCTGATTACGAATTTGTTGTCCGATTTTGGCGCTCCCTTATCGTTTTTGAGGTATTCACATTGTGAAGTCTGAATGACCTCATATTTGTCCGCTCTTATTGAATAACTATAATTTCTCATTAGGACGATACATGCTATGTTATTGAAGACAAACCCTCTCTCTAAAAAGCGTTGGGTGAGTGTAAGTTTTCCCCCACCCCATGTTGGCGGGAGGAGTAAATTATATATTTACCAAACTCTTAAATAAATTTAAAAAATATAAATATGTCATTTTCATCTTCAACAAAATAAATCGAATTTATTAACAAAATCATAGTTTAATATCTTGATCGATTGAGTATTTTCACTTTTTATTTTGTTCTATTTTGATGCGATTACGTAATTCTTTCTATCTTACTTGTTTATATTTTTTTTCGTTATTTTCTTTCTTACTTCGTAATTTTTTTATTTGTTCTTTTTCTTATTTTTTTTCTAGTATTAATTCTTTTTTTTGTGCCTTGTATTCGTAATTATTATAACGGTAACTATTTTTCCTATCCTTAACTCACTTTAAGCTATGTAACCTCAATTATTGTTTTCACCAAGCAAAGACAGTTGCATCGATGACACAAATAAGAAAAACCCAAACTTAGGAATGTTGCGCCGATGAAATATTTTGCCACCAGCTTTATCTGGTCTTGTGTCTCATGTTACATTTCCTGGAAAATGCACGTTTTTCGGCATCTACTGAACAAATGCATTTTTCACGATAATGTTTAAGAAATAAATATACATACAAAAAAGTACATCAAAATAATATACAAATAAACAAACAGATGATAAACAAATAATAAATAATATAAATAACCAAAATATGAACAAATAAATAATAAATAAGTAGAATTAAATAATAGACACAAATGAAAAACAATAAAATAAACAGCAAGTAAATAAACCAACAGAAAAAAAAATAAATTGCAAAATAACTAATAATAAACATTAAGTTACGTGATATGAAAAATTTTCATGTAATGTTGCATTCAAATTAATTTCAATCAAATTTCGAACTTATTTGAAAAATAAATTTTGAATTTCGTTCTTGATAGAAGTTCAATTTCATCAATTTATGTTAATTGAGAAATTAAACTGTTCCTGTCATTAAAATATAGAAATATAGCGGATATAAAGAACAACTTTATTGTTGATCTTTCCTTGTGGTCTTCCTTGTCTACAAGGTTTTGCATTCGAGTTTCATTATTGAACATAAATTTGGACATTTGCTTATAATTAAAGCCAGTAAGTGTAATTAAAATCTTTTATCAATATTTCAACTTAACTTGTTTCACAATTATTTTTAGTGGCAGGGCTATCTGTGGTTTTGGTTTAGGAGGCGCTACGACTAGAACGTATCAACATCCTGAGAAATACGTATTTAAACAACGTAGATATATTGAATCTACCCACAGCCTTTGCAGCACAGTATAAGGAAATCACAGAGAAAGAATTATAACAAAACTTTCTTACATTGGAATTCTTTTATTCATATTGTAATACCTTTATAAAACAATAGAAATACGATATCAAACGAATACATCGTGTCTCTGCTGCAAATTCAACTGTCGACCCTCCTAATAAACATAATTCTACTCTGTTAAATTGGGAATTAATTCCTATCTTCCGCAGAAAGGTCCGTTTTAGTATTCCTGATAACCCCTAAGATCCTAGAACTTTCTCCCGTACCGAATTGATTGAACACAATCATAAGAATCGACGAATTCATAGAGATCCCTTGTTGAAAAATAATTCCTAAGTCTCGCCCACTAGAGAAACGCAAAACATTCATCATTCTCACCAATTTTAATATTTTTCCTGATACAAATATATTGTGCTGTTCAAATTTAAACAGAACGCTTAATTTATATCCTTTCTTCCACAAAGATCCACGTAAACGTCTTTCCATTTCTATTGTTATGTGATGCGCCACATTACATATTCTGAAATAAATATGTAAATAAATATTAATATAAATATAAATTTCCTTATTTAAAGGATAATTTATACGCGCGACGACCCCGAGGAAAAGTGAGGAATTTACTACGGCCAATCTATGCTAATTGCCCATAGTAAATATGTAGATGCGCAATAAAATCCGGGCATCCGACGGATGCTACCGGAACGAATTTCACATTTTCCGCTACTCCGAATCATAAAGTATATTTGACAATTAATAGAATCGTCAAAATTATTTACACTTTATGATTCACTTCGGAGAACTTTTTAGGCGAGAAAACAATTTCTAAATAACAACAGGTTTTCGAGGACAATTTTCATGCCCTGTAAAACCTTTATAAAGCGCGCACATCTACATTTTAATCAGTCAGTATATATTTTTTATTTAGTCAGTTAATATATTTTCATGATAAATAAAAACTTTATTATTCAAAAAATTCCTTATACATAATATCCAGTTTAATTTAAAACTCGAAGGTTATTATTTGCAACATAATATTGACCCCGACGTAAAATTTGATTGATATAAGATGCGATTAACATCAATCTATTTTTTTGTCTCATAACCTTCATTGAATCTAACAAGTATCAATTAGAAAATTTTTATAAATATTTCCTAAATTTAAAGTCATAATATTAAATCGAGTAAGTTTTTATAAACATCTATTATTTTTAATATTTTATTCAATTCATCATTTAAATAATTAAAGAAGCCT
>JABFQD010003175.1:0-13721 GCA_022817045.1 Psix sp. ZL-2020 | reverse complement strand
AGATTAATTAAATAAAATAATTAAAAAAGGATTATATAAATTTGTCTATCAATGTTTTCAAAATATTCAAATATTTGATTTGAATGACCTTTTTCTCGACCAAGCCCTGAACCTCCCTGGCAATGACATCTAATTTATTCCGTAAAACTGAAATTTCATCCGTCCCAATGTAGGGCATCTCCATAACAGTTTTTAAAGCATTGACGTAGTTCTTTTTCGCCGCTAGCTCGGCCGGCAGACGTTCTTTCGCGAACGCAGTTTGCACGGTTATCTCTTCGAACAGACGCTGCATTAAAATTTGGGGAGTCAGCCCCACCTCGGATTTTTTCACCGTCTGTAACTCGCGCTCTAGCCTCTGTATGGACATCTAACAAAATAAAACAGATGAAAATAAAATTCTTAAATTGAAAACTGTACACTATATTCATGTTATTATCATTTTTTACTTGCAAATGCTCATAGCTCTCAGCTTCCTGTCTCTTTTGCAAATTCAACTCTCTCTCTTTGTCTCTCTCGCGTCTCAAAAGCCGACAAACCTCCAGCAGGTGTTTGCCCGACTCCGTCCTATTTTTCATTTTTTCTATCCGACCTTTGATTATCTGCAATAAAAACCAACTAAAATCCATTCATTGGTTCTTCGACGAGTCTGTGACTTTGCACGTACCTCTTTTTCTTTCTCCATCGCTGTCACGTCGGACTTCAGTTCCGCGGCAGTTTCTCCTATCTAAAAGATCAAACGTTAATATGGAACCAATTTTGAAGGGACAATTTCGCAGGCGTTTGTACAAATATTGCAAAGACCTTTTTGCCGTTTTCAAATTCCTTGTGCACTATCTTGAATTCGTCTACCAAATTTGCATATTGTTTGTAGAGGGTGGCTATTTCAATATCTCCCAAATATTCGGCTGGAATTTCAACCTAATAAGAAAGCGATTGATTTTATTATTCAGAGTTATTTTAAGTTAGCGGTTAGTGTGTTTGTGATATTTTTTTAGTTTATTTTGTTTATTTGGTTAAATCTGTTTTTATTACCATAACCAAAAATCGCGATAAATATGCTCTTTGCTTGGCCACATCCAGGTTTGATAAAATCCATTTTAAAACTGCGTGTATCGTTTGTGGATCACCTATTACTAACCCTTGTCTGAAAAAGTGATTGTTGTATTGTTTACAATAATTTTACATTGTTATAAAATAGGTGCTATAAATAGCAAATATTATCATTCTAAATATTACAGTAAACAAAAATATATTATATATGAATATATTAAATATATATTGTATATATATACATAATAGAATATATATTATATATTGTATATTGTAGATACATTGAAATATTATATAAAAAATAATTATTATATATAATTATATATTTCTTTGTAAATCCAATTAGTATTAACATTTTAGGGTAAATGCACTCGATCTCCTTTTGTCTTTCTTGTAATAATGGTCTTTATGCCTTTTCTGTCTCCTTTACACTCATGTAACTCATAAAAATATGAAAATTGAATCAACAATTTCAATTTTAAAGCTGGCGTCAAAACATAAGTTTTTTATATCTTTTAAAAATTAATTGTAAACGTGAAAAAATCAGTAACTTAAATTTAATTGAATTTTGATTTAATATCAAATTCGCGGCAACAATCAAATAAAAATAGCACTGCATTTTCTTCTCATTTTTGAAACTGAGTCTACTATTGGCAAAATGTCTTGCAATTTTATATAACCTATAAAGTTATGAAGCTGTGACGTTATAGAAAATTAAGTGAAGAATCGATTGTCATACTTCTTTCTTCCAAGTTCTTTTGAATTTTTTTAATATTATAACATCTATAAGAAAATACGCAATGATGATAAAATATAAATTGCGTAACTTTGAAATCTTCTTAACTGTCTAAAAGTACTTTGATAGTAATGAAATAACTTTTATACAATTTTTTATAAATTAATTGTTTGCATAGCTTTATAATTACTTATAAAAATGTCGAAAATCAAAGAAGAATGTAATAATTATTTCCTAATTAAGTTAAACATATAATCACAAATGTGCGGAGAAAAATTCTTTTTTCTTAAAGTGACGTTTTAATTGTTATTTTTACCGCTTTGTACTTGGCGCGAAATGCTACCGTGTCATTTAATAATTTAAGGGCTGCTTTTTCATTTGCTACTTTGATATTAATATATGTAAATATTACATCAATCGATTGTTATTCTTTTAATAGATTTTATTCGATAACAACTGATTCATAAATATTTCTTATAACGAGAATGCAGTTGTCATTCAACACCAGTTTAATTGGAAGTGTCAAATTTCTCATAATAAAAATTTAATAATGATTATAATATCGAAACGTATAATATTATACATTTAAAAAATGACAATGTTATCTAAACGTCTATTTTTCAACTTTTCCATCTTAAAATAAAAGTCATCAAATCAAAGTTCATTGAAACGATTTAGACAAACAAAATATCTCAAGAAAAATACATTCTAAACTAATTAATCAGGTTCTCATTAAAAATTGTCTACTTATTATTTTTCCATCAACAAATTAATTCCCTGAATTTTAGCCTAAAAAATTGTCATTAAATGCATTCTCTCTCTTTCTAATGAAAGTATCGTTTCTATCTTTGGACTAACAGGACTATCTTGTCGCCTTAAAATGTAATGTCAACTTCGTTCTATCTCTCTCGCACCATCGCAAGTAATACTAACTCCATCCTTATCGCACTCACAGGACAAACAAATGTCCTTAAAATATATACCTAAAAGCAGCCGGATCATTTTTCGGCATGTATTTGAGGATTCGCAAGGTAGAAAACATGCGTATCGTTCTCTGCTCTGGATCTTCAAGGCTGGTGTCAATTTTTGGTTCCCCATTTTGCTGGATCTCCGACAATACATCACTGAGAATCTTCATCAGTAAAAGAAAAATATTCGTCATTAAACCACTGGAAAAAACTACAAAACCAAAACCCATTTCGCCCCTTTACCTGGATTAAGTCCTGCGAACTCAAAGCGTTAAAGGATATCAAGTTGTAATTTTTGCCTAATAACTTGTTCAACCCTGCTATTATGAATTTGAGATCCTCGTTCATTTTGAATGAGCAATTATTACGAGCTGCTAAAACGTGAGATATTTCTGTTATTTAAAAATAGACAGTTGTTTTCGCAATGAAACGTAACGAAGCACTGTAGACTGATAATCACAACGTTTTGTTGCCATTATGTCAGCAACGGTTGCCATGGTTACCGAAGGAAGAAAAAAAATGGTAAAACTAATATACCATCTCATCAAACGGTTTTGTTATGATTAACAATAGTTTTATCAACATGAAAAAGACGGAGCGAACGGTTTTCAAAGTTCGCCGAGTGGAATGTTTTGCAGCGCCTTAAGCCTTGATCCTGAAGGTCCTTAAATTCAAAATGAACCGGATTCGCGCGATGCCTTAATGGATTCAAGACTGCGCTTGGATTTATTTGTTCAAAACAGCTCCAAGTGACGTAACGACAGTTTAAGAAAAGGAACAGTTATGGCACTAAAAAGATCATTCGAAAATAATGCTCATAGCGAAGAAATAAAATCGATCCACTCAATGACGAAGTGATTCATATCTTGCGGATCTTAATTTAAACCGGCGCTGATAATGCAGATAAGAAGTTTGTAAAAACTGAAGTGACGCACACTATGAACTACGATTCAAAACGAATTCAAGTTTATCTATACTTTGTAATGAGATTTAATTATTTATAAGAATCGCTCTTGTCTCAACATCGAGATATTTCAATTCCATTCTTTAATGACGGTTCAATATACGAACATAAGGTGCAGATAAAATGTTTCTAGTCGAGATAAAATCGATGGAATCGAAACGATAAAAAATTAGTGGATTCAGGAGTCAAGATTAGTTTCTATGAACAAATAAATTCCGCTTCTCAACGTTCGATCACGCTTCGTACGTGAAGACATTCATGCGTTTAGACGTTGTTTAAAAGTGTATTAAATTATGATTATTTTTTATCGCTATCGATGATTAAAGATGAATTCAAAAGTGCTTAGAAACGGCATTGAATAATCATTGTTGTGTTTAATTTGAATCAAGAATTTAGTGGTAATTTATATTTCATAAATGTTTAACTAAATCTGGTTTTTAAGTGATTAGTCTAAGTTTGAACATTTTTATCATTTGTTGAAAAAAATAGTTGTAATTGCAAAAACACGATATTTTACATCAGCTGAAGTATTGTAATAAAGTAAATTATGTAAAACGACTCTGATTCATGACTTTTTTCCTGCCTATTGCATAGATGTCGATTTTTTAATATTTTGTACGTTCAACTGAAATGTTGATACCGTGACATGAAATATTTGTTGAGAAACAAAATCAAGCCGATTAATTTTGCTTCGATGATTCGAGATCGGTCGTTCGATTTCATTTATTTATTACACATACTTTCAACTTTTTACATGAAAACGTAATTAGATTGATTATAATTCCAGACGAAAAGTAAAATGTTTTTTTAATTACGTTAATTACGATTTTCGTATCACACATTTTATAGCCTGCATTATCAGTTTTCTTAGAATAATTATATTCATACCATTTTTTCCACATAATTTAATTTCATGTCATTTTTTATTTCTGGACACAATCGTTCTAATGTATTATTTCGATGTGACTTCATGAAATTGCAGCATATTTAATTACGTCATATTTATAATTTCAACATATGATTCACTTGACGTGCTTTTTTATCGCTTGAGAAAAACGAGAAAAAAAGAAAAAATGAAAAAATCTATGAAATATTGATTTTTTAATTGTGAGGAAAATATAGGTATGTTCTTCTTTTCGAAAATCTACCTATTGTACACTTAGTAATCCCCAACAATTTTATTTGTTTATATCATACATAAACAAATATTTTGTTCATCTCACTTGTTGAGTCTCAAGACACTTGTATTACAGCTCATCTTGTGGCAAAAATCACATTTCATCCGTGTATGACATTTTGATATTCATAAACACTTTATATAATTGTTAAATTAATTCTGAAAGTGAAGAAACGCATTACTGGAGAACTTGATTTGTTTTGAAAATAGCAAATGTGTTATTTTTATTTTTACAGCGATAATTTAATTAGTAATGGAAAATTATTTAAATATCACACTTGAAAAATAGACCTATTGAATTGTAGAAATTTAACGTACAAAATATTCTCAGCTATCTTAACTTTGTTATAAACAATTTCTGGAGTATTGACGATACTCATAAAGTTGGAGCTTTTATAGTTAGCTGAACTGTAATTATAGTAATAGAAACTGTAAAATCTAGTTATGCTGAATACATCAATTGTAATTACATTTTACAAATGCTTTTTTGTAAAATGGGAAATTGAACGAATTAAAAGTAGAATTCATGTGAAGTAACTATATATTCGCTTAAAGGAATTAAGAAACTTTGCGTTAGATAATAAATTATAATTTAAAATTAAAAAGAAAGATGTAACTAAAATTGTCAATGATATCAATACATATTTTAACTGAATGTTTTTTTCTGCGATTCTTAAATGAGTCAACATTAAACAGCTCAACGTCACAAAATGAAAATCAATTTTTAGTTTGTATATTTTTAATTTAAATAATCATATTCAACGCGAGATTCCTCCTTTATTCATCATTTGTATCAAAATATTTATAAATATATGCACAATAAAAAATCTAAGTTTTTTACAAATCGTGTTATCAAATATTCCATATTTCCTTCACGTCGATAACATTTTTTCTACTGAAAACGTTACTTTATAGAATGTTCAAAATGAACATTTCTGAGACCAGTAAATAAATGAATGATAAAGAATAAAAATCTTAGTTTTCGAATGAAATAAACAACCAAGATAACTAACAAAAATATTGCATAAATAAATAATATAATAATAAAACAAACAACAAATAAACTCAAATGCAATGAATCATAAAATAAATAAATCAAAAGAAAAATATAAGTAAAATCGTTTATTTCGATATGAAATACGTAGTCGAATCTACTGTGTACTATATTCTAGAAACAATGAAAAATGCCGAAATTATTTTCGACGGAACAGTTTAAAGCGCCGTAAAGTGGTGAACATAATATAGTCTGCTGAGAGTCGGGCTAGCGCACCCTCCCACTTCTGGTGTCAGGCGCTCGCGCAGGCGTGCTTGCTGGCTCGTGTGTCCTTTCATAATCGCGAGACAGCTTCGCCTGGCGAGTCATAGTGGTGATATGCGTCGGTCGGGCCCGAGACTCCGAGACCCCGAACCCGTGTCCTGATAATGCGTTAGTCTTTGTCCTCGCGTGCGCGTCCGAGCTCGTGGTCAGGTCGTCGAGCGGTCGAAGCCGTCGCTGGCCGAGCACATCCGAGTCCCCGACGAGTCGCGTCGGCAAAATGTCCGACTAACGACGGACGCGAGTCACGCGTTTCTCGGCTTGCATGATGACGCAAATACGAAGACAGTGAGCGCAACGACCAGCCGCATCACCCGGATCATGGAGTCTATCCGCAAGTGGTTCTACAAGCCCAAGGTGCGCTTAAGTTTAGCACTCGGTTGCTCCCATCGCAGTCATTGTTTTCATCCAGTTACGTGATTGACAGCGATAATATGGACGTTTGTTTACGACACCATCATCGCATGCGACATCAATTGAGTGTTTCTTATCCTCGCGCAAGAGCTGCCTCCTGGTGTGTCCAGGAGCGGTGATTTTGATGCAAATGCTTTGTTGTAATTCCTGCTATTTGGTGTACTAATTGTGCGAGTGAGTGGTGTTTTCGAGCAGTTAAATGGCAGCGGCAATCATGTCAGCACAAGTGTTTGTTTTTATGATGAACAAGAGCTCATCTACTTATCTCGATTGCGAGATAATTCCTTTGTGTCTAAGCGATCAAGTTCGACTGTAATTTATAGATAATCTTGATATTTGGCTGCTCCGACTCGTACTGAGTCTCGGCATTTATCCTTATTTGTTTATTCATTTATTTATCAACTCGTTCATTTGTCTGTATATTAATTGTTCATGTATGTAAATGATCAAGTTTAGTCGTCGCTTCCGGCTAAGAAACTGCTGCGAACAATTTCGGAGCACGTTTTGACACAATTTAGACGGAGATTCCGGTTTTATCGACAGAGCAAAACGACTAGGCTAATATAATTGGAGACGTGAAAGTTTTTGAGTGAAAGTATATGTGAGGACCACACGTGATCGAATTACGAGCGCCAATGGTCGATTTCCTCTTTGTTTTGACAGATGTCGGGTGCCCCGTCTGCGCAGCCCGATGTAGTTTATGGGACCTTGGGCGCAGCCATATGTTCCGTCCGATTGTTCGACGTCAAACGGAAACGATACTCTGAACTCACGGTCTATGTGCCTGAAACCCACAAAAGCAGGCAAATCGAAAGAAAGATACATCATTACGCTTTGACCAATTTGAGGTTATATGTCCAAAGTCGTTTGTTATAACCTCAAATGCGCGAGCCTGTAAAAAAGCATTCACGATCGTACGAGTTTTCTCGGAATTATTTGTTTTGCATTTTTTAGGCACCTCATTGTTGCAAATAAACAAAGACATTATGATCGATACGTCCTCGATTTTTTCCGCACCTTTGTGTCGATTCCCTCGCTTTCCAACAAACACGTTTAGCGGAAAAGAGAAGGGGCAATCCTCTTTTTTCCCGTCCTTTTTTATATCAGCTCTTGCCGTGGATGAAAATAATCCCCGGCGAGTTTTGCAATTTAAATGTAATCAAATGTTAAGATTTCGTCTCTGGATATAATTTGTTTGCGTGCGAATTCGAAGCGTAACTGTTGGTAAACATGCGAGCAGATAAGCGCCGACGACAACGCAAAATATGTCTTCGTGTTTTTGCTCGACATTTTCCTTAGCGGGAAAATGCGTTGCTCTTGTCTTCGGACGGTTCGTTCAGCTTGCTCATCCCGATTACGTCGACGATAAGCAATTTATCGTCGGCGTTTTTCTAATTTTGTCGAGACTATTTAAAACGCATTAAAACAATGCAGTATCGATTTAGGGAAAATGTTTGATTCCATTTTTTCCTTATCATCTTGCTTTTTATTGATGTTTTTCTTCGACTTATTTCTTTAAATCAAAAATAACCGACAATTTAAAAATAAACTTTTCCAGGAATAAATTCAACGACAATGTTTGCAATTTGTTTTTTATTTTTAGGTGTATTTATGATTTGTTAGTTCAAATATTAATCTGCGCAGAGAATAACTTTGTCTTCTCCGCATCTAATTTCGAATCAGCGGTTTGGGGATTTTCGCAGTTTCGCTATCAAACTAGAAATTGTAGTTCGAAGTTTGGCAATAAAATATTCAACGAGAAAACGTTAAATCCTTTGCGGGTATATGTATTTGTATTTGTCAGTACTAAATAATGCATCGCAATTTACGACGATTGTCAATTGGCAATTTCAATCGTTGTCATTAGCATTCATCGAACCGCAGTATGCCGTTTGAACTTCCCACAAAAAATGTTGGCTAATACTCATAGGCTGGAGAGACGTATTTATATCAACTTTTGAAAAAATTATCTTTTGACAAAAACAAATTTTAAAAAATGTCATAAAACGGCTTAAAAGTATAAATTGTTACTTTCAAGGCTACACTCGTAATCGTAACCTCGGCAGTAAAATGTTAACGGTTATGTTTGAAATTTTTAATTGCCCGTTAATTTATATAGTTGAATTTTTTAAATTGACCGTTAACTTTTCAAGAGCATTTTAAATCTTCAGTTTACGAATGACTAAACTGAAGGGAAAACAATGGTTATATTGATGTTGAAAAAAGGTTGGTGAAAACATTGATTCAACATTCGAAGAATGTTTACAAACTTTTGTTTTGAATTCAACAATGGGTCCAAAAACCGTTGATGCAACGAGCATTTAATGCATTGAATAAATATGATATCTTAATATTGCAACATTTTTGTAACTTTTAGGAATGATTGTGCACGACTTTGTTAAGTTTTAAATATAGTTTAAAAAATAAATTGAAGGGAAATAAAGTATAATACTTAAATAGACTATTTATTGTATATAAAAACAATAAATAATAATTTAACAATTTTTAGAAACACTTAAAATACTTTGATTTAAATTTTTATTTGATTTATTTAGATTACAGATTTTGTTACTCATGTGTACCAAAAGCTTTAACTTTTAAATCTTGAAATTGGGACGAAAGTTGATGTTTGCAGTCCTGTTTTGTCAGAACAAAAGTAACGACTTTAGCTCTGAGAGGCAATTTTCGTCCCGCCTTTCTCGATTAAAAAGTTGACGTATTCGGTGTGCTTAAATAAAAACATAAAGTTTCCATCTTTGGCCAAAAGAAATATATTGAATAGGGGTGTGTCAACCCTTGCTTAGTTCGAGCCATCAACTCCACACCTCAGTTTCTGAATTTTAAATTTCAAAAACTGTTTACAAAATAAGAAAATTGAGAAACAATGCAAACAGTATTTTTCAACTTTAAAATATTTGCAACAAAGTTTGCAATGTTTCAAAACAGAATGAATATCACAAAGAAACATCATTTAATCAGTATTTTAATTGAACGTTGTATCAACGTTTTTCAAACAAAAATGTAATGAATGAATATATATATAATTTTATAAACAATACACTATCAGTGAATCGATGTCTTCATTAATTTTTGTTCATCTTTTATAAATACTATGTCCCCTTCGGATAATGTTTGCTATAATTACTTTCATTAGGAATTAAATGTTGCGTGCAAAAAAGATTGAAACTGGATATAAAGTCATTATTCATATTTGATCGCAATTTATCACAAAGCGGAAAAACTACATTGCACATCTTCCCCAGATAAAACAATGTCCGAAGGATTGGAAATTTTCACAATTATCAGGAAAAAGTAGATCTCTTGCAAAACAATATCCACGATAACCAGCCGAATCGCATTTAATTATTTATTAAAATAATTTATAATGGAAAAGTAGCCATGCGGCGTAACATTTTCCTTTCGTTTATTAATGAAAAGTAAAATGGAAAGTTTGATTTGTGGAACTGCATTAAAAATATATCATTAGATTCATAAATATTTCACTCATTCCTTTCTTATTTAGATTTGGATGTACAACTTTGAAAAATGAAGATCATTTTCAATAATCATATCAACAATAAGATATTGTTCTTTTATTTAGTAATTAATAAACTTGATAAAGAATGTTTTTAAAATAACTTTCGATTTTCTCTTTTCATTTTTTGACGAGAAGAATATTAATATGACTCAACAGATGTCACTCGTTTATGATTCAACTGTTTGATTTTGGAAAAACCGTTACATTTGTCAGAAGTTTGAAATGTAATCAACACTCTTTGTTTTAAGTGAAACAATGATTGGGGACAGTTTTTTAAAAATGGTCATTGCTCGATTAAAATTATCGGTTAAAAATTAGTCGTTAGGTTAGGTTCCGAAAAAACCGTTACACTTTCCATAAGTTTCAAATGTGGCAATCAAAAATTCTTGGAAACAATTTTTCGAAAAATGGTCATTGCTTGACTAAAAGTGATCGACCAAAATTGGCTTTGAAGGCGATCCGCGAGTAAATAACCGTGAACTAGTGATACACTTTCTAAACATTGGCGACTTCACTTCCGCGCTAAGTGAAACAATAACAGTACCCGCCAAAAAAGCAGAAAGATAATGGACGTGCTCGCGTCTTTTCATGAACATAAGTCTACTTTTCAAGGACATGCTGCGTCCGTTTACTGTAATCGTCATTTTTTCTCCTGCATAAAATTCGCGAGAAGGATACATTTTTAATAAAGAAATGACGCAGAGAAGGATACTTCGAGTTATAATCATTGGAACATAAAATAGTAATGAAATTGTTCATAAGTGAAGGAAAAAGATATTACATAAATAGCGTTGTGCTATTTGAAGATTAGATTGCGAAAAGGACTTCGTTTGATTAGGAATTAGCGGAGTCGAAAGCGTTGTGGACGAGAATCAAGCAGTTTTGTGGTCATGTGACGCAATCAAAGTGAAATTCCGCTAGATGGAGCTGCATCGTTTTATTGCTAACATTGTAGTTGAGCTAATTATTTATTGTATAATGATTATGTGATAATGTGATTTTTTAATAGTAAAACCTGCATTAATTCTTTGGTTTGATTTATTACCCTTAATTAAAAAAGAATAATGAATATCATCAATATTTTTTAAGGAAATTATTTTTGTAATCTAAAAGTTGGATGGAAGTAAAAAAGTATAACAATTTTCATATTTAATTTGCTAAATTATAAATGATTTTTTTCCTGGCCAATAATAATTCTTTTCGAAAATTTATTTTAAATTGGAATTATGAAATTCCGTTAAAATAACGTTTCAAATTAAATTGAAATTATAATTAAGGAACAGTAAGTTTTTATTTCTCTTTTTCGTTTTACTGTTCTGCCGTAATAGTTATGGATTGTAAAACCAGTAATGTCTACTTTAACCTGATGCGCATACATGTAAAAGACATTAATTATATAGTTTAGCAATGATTTAATGAGAACTCTACGACAATTAATGACAAAGCATTAATGTGACAAGTTTGACAATATGAAATTAATAAAATTCACAATGATCAATTGGAAATGTTATTAAATTTATTTTTCTATTCTTACATTTATATGTGGTTGAACTTTTTCAAAATAGCCTTTAAAAATCATTAAATACAAGGCAAATTATTCCGATTCATGAAATTGGCTCTGATAGAGCATATTTATCTCAAACATTTTAACAGTTCGTTGCATGGTGTATTAATTTTATTGTACCGGCGCCAATTCATATTTAAATTGCTTCCGTAATGAGACTGCGAATTGAGCTAAAAATTATTATAAACGACCTTGATTGAACTTTGTTAACGATAAATGTCAAAAACAAAGACAGTCATTTTTAAAATGAACATGCAAGTAAATTACAAAAGATGTACATTTCATACAAATTAGTCTTATGTATAAATAAAATATCACTTGTTAAACAACATGGCGGTTCATTTTTTAAAACAATACAAATTTTTTATGTTGAATTGAAGATTTAAAATGAGTAAGCTTTTTCAAAGTGGGGCTAAAAGTCAAAACATATTTTCAAATAATCTTTAATATTCGATTAAAGTAGTTAATACTGATCTTTTCCTGAAAATAAAAACAGACAAAGATGACCGAGTAACATTTTTGTTAGTAAATATAGACACTCGAAAATGCGCGCCCTCTTACAGGTTATAACTTTAAATCTTTAGGACTTATTTACAAATACATTGACATATTGTTTCAAAATTCATGAAAAATAAGAGAACTGACTGTCAAAAAAAGTTTCTATAATAAAATAAAAAAAAAAATTTTTGGAAATCTTTATTTTTTCAATTTTGTAGAAGGATGACACAAGCTTGTTGGCACAATTTTTTCACGCCGATGAGTCTCTGAACGCCGTGGCATGTGAGCTGGACTCCTTCGATGGACGCCAAGAACCAGAGCGATGTACCAGCCTTGTGAATCAACTGCGTCACTGCCAGGACAAGGTTCTGACTATATGCAATCAGATCATGGATGAACTTATCCCGGACAGTCGCGCAAACCGCGACTTCCGGGTTAAGTTTCCTGATGACGTCATGCAGGAGAACCTAGCCGGCCAGTTGTGGTTTGGCGCCGAGTGCTTGGCTGCCGGCTCCTCGATTATGAATCGCGAAGCCGAGAGCTCGGCCATGCGCCCTCTAGCGAAGGCCCTCACGAAATCACTCGAAATCGTCCGTAATTTGCTGAGGGAACAAGCTTTAAAGGGTCATATGAATTTAAAAGTGAGTTCACTGGTCATAAATAAAAAATCCAAATTCAAATGATTTAAATGCTGATTTTTATAATTCTACTTGAAAATCGGATCTAATTTTAACAATGTCTTAAATTTTCAGGCTCAGAACCCTCTAGAGCCATCCTTGGAAAAGCTGATCGAGTCGCTGAAAATTTTCGATCGGTTGTTTGCGGATTTTGAGCTCTGTTACGTCGGCGCGATGGTTCCTGTGAAATCCACGAAAGAGTATGAGCAGCAGGAGCTCGTGTGCGTTTTGTTTTCTGAAACGTTGCAACGAGCTCTTGAGGCGGGGCTGTTAAGTCAAGCTGATGTTGATAACTATGAACCTGCCTTGATGTTCACGATCCCCAGACTTGCGATCGTTTCCGGTCTTCTGGCGCCACCTGGTGGGCCACTTTGTCTTAACTCCCCGGACACGATCAGCGAAATGTTCCGGCCATTTAGGGTAAATACACACAAAAAATGAAAATATAATTATTCACATTCAAATTCTTTATTTTCAATTCCATTTCAACAGATGGCAGTTTTGAGTAAAAGAACATCTGTTCAACAAATTAAGAATGCCTATTTATATTCTATAATTGTAATATAATTTTTTGTATTATGTAACAAATTTGTTTATTTGTTATAAATAAATAATTTTGCCTTCGAAGGAACTTTTTTATTTTTCAAAAAACTATTGTTTATGACGTTTCGAATGGTGAACTATATATAGTTCACTATATATAGTCCATGTGCCAAAAACTATATATAAAAAATAACCATGTGAACCAACATAAAACATGGAAAACGTAATTTTTTAAAAATATATAACAAATTATATATGTTATAAATATTTTTTATAA
>JABFQD010003174.1:0-13722 GCA_022817045.1 Psix sp. ZL-2020 | reverse complement strand
ATGTTCCAATTATAACAATAAGAAAGGAAAATAGAGTAGAATAAATATTTAATCTCACTTGTATATGAAATATATGAAGTATTGTAAAAAATATGTAAATTTATTTTTTTCCAGAAATAGCAATTTACCCTTCTTTAAATTACTATTTTCTCACTATAGTATTTTTAGTCTGCCATTTTGAATTCTAAAAATCTGAATCTAAATTCGTTTTCAGTTATTCAAAATACTCCTGAGTACAGAGTTTTAATTAAAACTATACATTTTACTATTTTTGGCCATTTTGGATTTTGAAAAATTCAATTAAGATTTTTCAGTAGCGACCTAAAATACCCTTATGATTTGAGTTTTATAGTTCTATCATTATTTAGTCATTTTTTTCTATATCAGCAAAATTCACTATGATGTGTTGCCCTTTCGCAGTCGCGGCAGCAGTTGGGAAATCGCGTCAGAAGAATTTTCAAGATGAGAAAGAAACGAAAAATGCAAAAATAAGAAAACTCAAACCAAAAATTCATATAAATTTATAAAATAGTACCGAAAATCGATTGTGTTAACGTAAAAAAACTGTTTTGTATTGATAAATAAATTAATTAAACAAGAAAGTAGGTTTGAAAAATTGAGCTGAGAAGTGTGTTAGCGTAAATACGTTAGTCGCCGTCACTGTCAGTTTCTTTCTCTTTTCATCTTTCTACTTATCTTGGCGTCAACGAACTACCTTTTGTCTTAATGATTCTTCGTGAACTCAGTGGTCCATTAGACGATGCATTTTGTTAGGATTCGTATGTGTCAGCAAGCAGTGATTTGCCGAGCTTTAATAGATCGATAAGTTTCCAGGACCTAAACTACTTCGGGTCCAAATACAAGGACCTAATGATAGCCATCCTGGTCACCGACAGTGTCTCGCAACAGCAAAGAATGTGTATTACCTCCTCAGGTTTACGTTTACACCATCTATAATCGGGAGATGTCGCGATACAAAGTGAGAATAGGTGCTTATTAACGAGGGCGTATCCTGTGATCAATTGAACTAATGGTCTGACCTTATTTTTACTCATTCTATTCAGTTCGGTTCCTTATTTAAGTCACAGCTTTGAACCTACGAGTATTTTTGCCTGTCTGCAAGTGTTCGTTTCAAGCCAACGTTTTAGGTGGATGTTATTAATCCATTTACGAGTAGTGCGTCTGACAACTACCTTTGTGTGGCCAGGGTACTCGACTGGGATTCTTATTTTGTTCCTTTACTTGGCTAACTTAACGTAACTTGCCATTACGTTTCCTTGAATTCGAGTATGCGCTGGAACCCAGTGAAGTTTTAATCTGCAACCTTTACCTAGTTTGTTCAGCTTTTTCCTATGGAGTGGCCAGGTCTTTCCAATCAGGGACCGTGGTCATCGTCATCGTGATGCCTGGTGCAGAGTTTGGCCCTGCCCCAGTGGCATCACTATTCTTCGTGCTGTCTATTTTTATATTTATAGTATTGTTCCCACGAGTAAGCAGGGTACAAAGTTAATTTACGCAGAGCCTGTATGCGTGAGTAAAACTAATTACTGTAGGGGGCGCCCGGTATCCTACAGGTACTGTTAGAGGTGGATTTGTCCATGCACTTTCGGCACGGCACGCGTAATACCTTTGTTTCGGATGGTTTGTCTTAGTTGATTAGGGGGGAGTTAGGTGGCATTTCCTCCCAAAGAAATTAATAGCTCAAGGCCAGTGATGACGATGTACGGTAGTATCGTCCACCGACAACGACACATTCCAGCACACTGACTCCCCTACAGACTAAGCCCATTTCCCACGTCAAGGTGCGGAAGCTTCGAATGGGATTCAAAGCTAAATGTAAAATCAATTTTTCTCAATTTATACTAACCGCAACCTTATTCCCCAAAAAATTATATAGCAAGAAAGCCTGAAAAAAGAAAATCAAACACATTTATCAGTCCAAAGTATTTTGATTCTAAGAGTGTTTCTTTATTACATAGTAAAAGAAATCTCTCTGGTGTTTTCTCCTTAGAGAATATAAAGGATCAAAAGTCTGTATCTCATGAAATTGAAATAATTTGCAATAATAAAAAAAATCCAACAAAATTTGAAAGCATTAATTTCATTGAGCGTAACGAAAGACCTGTTCTTAACTTTGATAAACGAATTTGGGAAATTCTACATGAGGTAAAATTTTTATTCAGCAAAATTTTAAGCGAAAGAAACAGTTAGACAAGTTTGTGATATTGATGAAATATTTTCAAAGGCTGAAGTTATGAGTAGCATAGGATATAAATTACCATATGTTATAACAACGGTTTATTTAAAAGAACGACTGTTACATAAACATTCTAGCTGCTTAGAAAAATTTATAAATTGTTATAATCAAATTCTTAATAAACTAGATGCCACACGAGTAAGAAATTTAAAAATGTTTAAACTTAATATCACTAAATGAATAAATGAATTATATTGTTTTATTTATTTTCCACATTTGCAGCTGTACTTTTTACGTAACCATCTAAAAAATATTGATGAATCAATTTATACTGGCGTGACCCGATTGAACTGGAATCACATCAGCATTTTGGAATTCTGTGAAACATGCAATATGAAATTAACAAAGTTGATTGATATCGTTAAGCTGATGAATCAGTCAGAAGAAAAAATCGGATTATACTTAGTTAATGAAATTAATTCCTATGATTTATTTGCAATTCATCAATGTACTATTGATATGAACAATTTAAAAAATATTGAAGCAAGTAACAATTTGTTTGTGATTTCAAGTATTATTGACCTAAATACTTGAGTATAAATATACATATAAGCTTTAATAACATTAATTCTACCCAAATATTAATTAAGTCTAAACAACCTTGAACGCTCTTATATGATTGCAGAAATTTTTCTATGAAATTGAAATTAACAGTGCAGAAAAAATCCAAATTATGGCAGGCAAATTAGAATACATCAGTGAAATGCTTACAACGTTAGAAGAAATAGTTGAACAAACAACAAGTCGGTCAAGTCCCCAAATGCTATTACTGTATGAATTTTACGAATCAAAAATACAAGATTCTCTTTCAAAGTAAACTTTCATTTAAAGATGAAATATTTTTATGCTCTGTCTTTGAATAATTTCTACTTTGATTTTATAGATGTGTTGAAAAAAACCTTGAACGTTTTCACCAGCTTCTTGTAGGAGACCAACCCGTCTTTAAAGTTTATTGTACCTTGCAAGATAGTAATTTAATATTTGATCCCTTTTTAAACGTTATAGAAAAAATGATTCTCCAAAATACAGATTACCTATTGAATTTATTACAAAAATTACCTAAATGGAATAAAGGTACATGTACACAGTACTCTCCAAATTTAATTGAAAATCAAATGGCAATTAGTTTTTTTGAAGATATTGTATCAGTTCAGGTATGATAATAACTTTCAACTGAATAAATTGATTATATGCTATAATTTTTAATTATAACATAAAACAGGAAATCAATGCTTTCGTACTGGAAATTCAGAAGTCAGCAGAACTTTTGAAAACAGAGAGTTGGGCTTATTTTAAGAAGTGGATGAAATATCAACTTCTATGGGTGCCTACAGCTGAGAAAGAAAATTTTTGCCAAGAATTTTTTTTACGTAATCCTACTTTGCAAGATTACAATAATAAATTTAGTATTCATTACAATTTCATTAGAGAACTTGAAGAAAATCCTTCGTTTCATGATATTGGATGTATAAGGTATATGATTAACTTTTGAATTATTTTGAAATAGTGATAAGTAGAAAATTTTGTATGGGACAAACTTATTATTATTTCTAGAATCAATTTAGTTGAGTTAAAAGATGAGTTAAAGATCCACTGTAAAGAATGGATTCAAATATTAAGAGACCATCTTCTTGAAGAAGTTGTAAGATCAATGATAGATTTTCAAGCTAAAATCGATACCTATAGGATTGAAGTAGATCTTATAATTTCTAATTTACAAAACTTCATAACTGTGATGCAAACAATTAATGAAATAAAAAAACTGGTTATTGATGCTGAAGTACGATGCAACTTTTATGAGGTGAGACTTTAGTTTTATTTTATTTGAGAGTGTTTGCGCCTGACGAAACATATTGTGCTTGCAACGCTATCTATTGCTTTGATTGACCATCGTTAGCTCGAATGCTACTTCGGAAAATTTGTATAACTCCGAGCTCGAGAAATCAGTTGGCTCTCGACATTGTATTAGTCCGGACGTTTGTATCGGCACGAGTGTAGTTTTATATAATTTTGTTTTAAATTTAGTTACCTTTAAACTCAGTAAATTTATTGTTTTTTATTTCATTTTGTTCTTTCACGTACATCTTGAGTAATATCATATAAAAACTAATAAGACCGAAATCAAATTGACGTTGGTCGTCGTTACGAAAATCGCAGTTATGATTCGACGTATGCTTGCATCGAGCAAAAGACTCTGCATGAGTTTGGAAATTAAACAGAGAGCTTATGGTATTATTTTGATTTGAGATAATTATTTCAGAATACTTTCATCATGTTACGGGATCATGGTATTCCGTTTGAAGAAGAACAAGAAAAAATGGCAATTAGCATAAAAGAAATATGGGAATCTGTATATTTTGCGGCTTTATACCGAGAAACCACGTTGGAGACAGTTAAAGAAAAATATTATCAAGTAACAGAAGCCAAATTAGAAAATTTTTTTGATGAGTTTAATGATTTTGCTTTAGAATATGAACAAAGTGGTCCAAAAAGTGTTGGATTGAACTTGGATCTAGGAATAATATTATTAGAGGTTAATTTATAATAAAAATTACAAATTAAATTAAAATATGCAAATTATACTTGAAAGTTTTGTCCTTAAGATCAATTGTAGTAGCGTCAGCTGCCGGTCTCAATTAATTTTTTTTTAAACAATTCATTTTTCCGCCCCACCACGCTCAATGACAGCGCTTCTCTCGCAAATCTTCATTCGTGTTTGTTGTGTGGTTGAAATCACATGCAGTTCTATCAAAGTTTTTTGTTTTAGTTTTAATTTGGATTCTTTCGTATCGCAATGAGTGGTGATGACGCGGAAAAAGTTGCTACGAATATAGATAATTGATTATCCAGTGAAATTAAACACCGAATGGTATCTCTACAAAATAAGCTTAAATTTTTAACCGCTAACGGACAAATGTGTTTTTCTGAGCGCGAATCGTCAGATTACTCATCGGGTAGCAGTAGTGTTACGGATCACCGTCGATCATGGAAGTGTAAACGATTACTGTACCGTTCGAGTAGTCAATTGAGTCGATCAACGGTAAAACGTCAGAAGCTATCAGTCGTCACCATCAGCTCGTCGTCAAAACTCAAGCTCTCCTTCATTTGGTTGTCAGAAAAGAAGGCAGAGGGTTCCTCGGGAAGGACATTAAAGCGCAAATTCAGCGATGAGCAGTCCTGAGGAGGGTTTTCTCAGTGCAATTTCGAAAGCCATTTCGATGGCACGAAATTGAAATAGCCAGAAGTAGTAACAGTTAAATTACTGGATGAGTTATTTGATGAGAAGGTTAAGGGACCCTCGTTAAACGATTTGATCGAAGATCTTACAAAAAAAATTGATTAGAGGAAGCAAAGAGTTACTTACTCGAAAGTTATCCAGTACCCAAAAATTGTCCGTCGTTAGCAGCGTTGCAGCTAAATTCCGGAAGCTGAAGCCGCTGTCTTCGGCTGCAATAAAAATAAGATAGCTCTCTCACCTTTCTTAGGCGATTCGCCAGATTTAATCGACGTAAACTCGGTTGTCGAGCATTTAGCCAATGTGGACCATATTTCTGTTGATTTATTCAGAGATTTTTGAAGTAGTTTTACAAACGATTTTAGGATATAAATTGCCTTTTATAAATCGCCCGAAAGATAATAAAATGTATGCAAATCCGAAGTTTTCGAAGTCAGAAAAAGACTTTTGTCAATGGGGAATTGAAGAACTGATTCGTAAAGGGAGTTGTAAACTTTGTTATTTTTGAGTAACAATGTTTATCTTCCTTTTTTGCGATAGATAAATCATATTGTATCCAACACATTTCAAGATGGAGCTGGAAAATCGTTCTTTATATGATGCAAAGAAATTGTTTTACTTTCATATTCTCGATTTGAGAGATGCATACCTTTTTGTGTCTACACACATCAATTTCAGAAAATATTTGAGGTTTTCTTTTCAAGACAGTTTATATAAGTTTAGAGCTTTATCGTTCGGTTTGTGCACAGCACCCTTTAGATTTACAAAGTTATTAAAACCAGTAAATGCTTTTTTTAGAGCCAAAGTCATCTCATTATTCAATTATTTGGACGTTTTATTCATTTTGAAAAGAATGTACTTCAAAGGCTAAGGAAACTAGAACGTTGTTGACTTCTCTAGGTTTTATTATCAATGAAAATAAATCAGGCAGTTTTCCATCGACCGTTTGTAAATTTCTTGGTTCTAGCATTGATTCAAGACAATTTCAGGTCACTTTACTAGAAAAAAAATATGCAAAATCAAAGAGAAAGCTCAGAAATTAAAAAACCTAGATAGATATAAAATCAGGGATTTAGCTGAATTCATTGTCTGGTTATTTAACCTGATCCAGTATTTAAATACGCGCCATTACATTCAATTAAGTTGGAAAGGTATAAATGTTTAGTATTAAACAAAATAGTTTCAAAGCATTTATGAATTTGAGCAGTAATTTGAAATAAGTTTTAGAGTGGTGGATTAAAAATATTGGGGTGGTAGTTAATCCTATTAGGATACAGAATGATAAAATTATAATTCATTCAAATGCGTCTTTAACAGGTTGGGGTGCTTATTGCCAAGGAAAAAAGACACACGGTTGGTGGTCTTTGGTCTTATTACAGGTTTTGTAAAATTCTTATCAGAGTTGACAAGATGATATCGTTAACTTATGTGATTAAGATGGGGGGAGGTTAAAATATATTAAACTGTAGGACTTAGCAATGGACACGTGGATTTGGTGCAAAAGGAAGGACATCTGGTTGTTTGCTTCAAGCAGACCAGGAATCCTGAAACATTTCACAAGAAACAGGGTAGTTTCTATTTGATGCAGGTTTTAGAAGAATTTAAGCAATACTAAGGCCTTTTGATATTGACTTGTTTGCTACAAACATCAATTCTAAATGCGAGCGTTTTGTTTCGTGGTTCCCACCGTTTGCACTAATTTTCAGAATAATAAGGAAGATTATTACAGATAAAGTAAAAGGAGTGCTGATAGTACTACATTGGTTGTCTCAGTCTTGGTTCCCTTATTTGACAAAAAAATCTGGTTTCAGAATTAGTCGCTATAAAGCCAAATATCAATTTATTGCCTTCTCTTTTTAGAAGCGAACATCCGATGTGAAGGTCACTTCACATCGTGATGATGATTTCGTTAGTTGATATTATATGGAAACAGTATGAGAAACATATGGCTATGATTGAGTTTTTATCGAGAGAAAATTTCAGTTTTTGCTCTGTCTTTGTCTCTGGTTTTAGAATTTTTAAGCGCGCAATTTCACCTCTTGAAATCTTACGGTACGTTCAACAATTATTGGTCGACTGTTTCTTTAATTATGGACAATGATTTAGGGAGAGATTTGGTTATTAAAAGATTTTGTAAAAGTCCTTCAGTTCTAAAACCTACGAAATTCAAGTATGATTTCAATATCATTGAATAACATTGACAATTACTTACCATTGTTATTCCCACACGACTTTTCTTTATCTCTCGAGAACCTATCCATTAAGCTTATTGCGTTGTTGGCTTGGCTACAGCTGAACGAGTACAAACACCAGTTTTTATATATTTAGAGGGCATAAGTGTCGTGGACGGAAAAATATTAATTAAGATTCTAGCTAAGCTGAAAACGTCTGGGTTGAATCGATCGCAACCTCTGCTAACGATTTGTTTTTTCAAAGAGCCCCCAACGGTTTGTATTACCTCGTTAATTTTCTATTATATTGAGAGGACATCAGAAAATCATAATTCTTTACTTCTTTCGTTCAAGAAGCCGCATCATCCTACCTCTCCGCAAACAATTAGCAGGTGGATAAAATTAGTTTTATTCAGAAGTGGGATAGACACCACAATTATTTTAGCGCCCAGTACCTGTCATGTTTTGAGGTCCTTGGCTAAGCAGAAGGATATAAGTTTAGATCTAATTAGATAAACAGTGTTGGATCAATTCGTTTAATGTTTTCGCATCTTTTTACAATCAACCAGTCTTAGAGAGAAGAGAATTTGCTAAAGCGATTCTGATGTAACTAATGAGATATTTAAATATTGGTAAAATCAGTTGTGGAAAGATATTGTTGGGTTTTAGTTTATAGAAGAAAAGCATTCGAAAAGACTGAATATTATCAAAAAAGAAGGGATGTGAGTTATGTTAACTTTTCATATACTTATAATACAATTTAAAAAGAGAAATAAATATTTTGTTCAACCTTACAAACTTTGCTCTCTTACTCAAAAAAAGCTCAAAGCTTTGAACACCTACAATTAATCTTGAGGGCGAGACTTCCAAGTATAATTAAACGATCAAATGAATTTTCTTCAATCGATGTTCAATCGTAATTGTACATGAAGTCTCGCCCAAAAAGATCAGTTCTCACCCTTATCCCAGCCGATTTTAAGTGATTTTTCGGGCAGACTAATTCTGTTCTTATTCGTACGAAACTTTAAAATAAATGAAGCTTTACGAGGGAAGCGTTGTGATTAGGCGTGGTGGGGCGGTAAAAATGATTTTTTAAAAAAATATGTTTGAGACTGGCAGCTGACACTATTACAATTGATCTTTTCGGTCGAGACTTCACGTATAATTACGATCGATTATCACTTAAGGTAATTTCGTTTGATCGTTTCATTTTATCTTTGATACCTTATTAGCAAAAGAAAATCAATGGAATCTAAAACTAAAATTTAAGTTATACAATTTAAAATTTTTTTAAGAAATCATTGTTGGAATAAATCTTTTCCATAACTGCTGTTTAGTTCAAAATAAATTTTTATATAGATTGATACACAATTTTTTAACATTTTGTTTTTATAATTTATTAGAAGTATAAAAAAAGGATTTATGAAATGGATATTAAACGTCAAGAATTGCAATTTGAAGCATCTCTTTTCGATGAAAAAGCTAAAGATTATACAGTATTCTTGAATTTGAAAGAAGATATTACATATTTAGAGAAGATATTTCATTTATATGAACTTCAAAATGCTGCTCGTACAAAGTGGGCACAAATCCTTTGGGCAAATTTGAATCCACAATTATTAGTTGATGGAATGGATCAATTTTTGAAAGAATTCAGAAATTTGCCAGAAGAAGCCAAAAAACTTGAAGTAGCAAAAATTTTGGCCGCAAACATGAAAGATTTTAAAAATTCTGTACCATTATTTGTTGAATTGAAAAATGAAGCAATGAGACCAAGACACTGGAAAAAATTAATGGAAAAAACTAGCAAGGAATTCGATATGGCACCAGATAAGTACGTATAAAATGAAATTTGTTTTAAGATTTTTCTTACTATGATTATGAAAATATTTTCAGGTTCACTCTAGGAAAGATGTTTGATATTAATTTAGCTCAGCATCATGAAATTGTTCGACAAATTGTATCTGCGGCTGTAAAAGAATTTGCGATCGAGAGTGAAGTTAAAAGTATTGAATTACTGTGGAAGTCCTTGGACTTTATTATAGTAAAACATTATAAAGGTTTGTTTTAAAGAATTCATTGTTAAAAATAGCATTTTCCCCCTACTGCAAGACTCAGCTTGTTCGGTATGGTTGAGACGTATGTCTCCTTTTCTACCGAGTCGTGCATCCCCACTACTCGACTTTCACCCGATTTACACTTTATAGTGGAACTGTACTCAAGCAGAACTCATATCTCACTCTTCTTCTTGCTGGGACCACGCACTAGCCTACATCGTTAGTCATAATTACGTGTCTGTTTACAAATAAACGTGTACTACTATCATGTCGTTGTTAGTCATTTCTAGCTGTACTCTTTCCCACCAAACACTTATTTTACATATTTTCACATTCCATTAATTCATTACATTCGATTTTTTAATTATATACAATTGTTATTATCAGGAAAAAAATTTCGCAGTTATAAATTGGGTCCGGTGGATGAATTGAATCAGCAACTTGAAGACAATATTATGAACATGCAGAGTATATCGGCCTCCCAATTTATTGGACCATTCTTACAAAGAGTTCAAATAATCGAAAAAACTATGCAAATTATATCAGATGTTGTAGAAGTTTGGTTAAAGTTACAAAGAAAATGGATACATTTAGAGGGTATATTTGTCGGAACTGAGATCCGATTTCAGCTTCCAGAAGAAGTCAAGATGTTTGATGAAATCGATTCTCTTTTTAAATCAATTATGAATCAAACTTACAAGAATCCTAATGTATTCAAGTGCTGCACAGTAGAAGGTCGAATAAAAAAAATCTATATTTAATAACTTCTATTCATACTGATATCAAATTTGGAATATTTTTGATAGGTCGGAAAGAAAAATTTGAAAAGCTTAGTGAAAATTTAGAAAGGTGTCAAAAATCCTTGATAGTTTATTTAAATAAAAAGCGATTGATATTCCCCCGATTCAACTTTTTAAGTGACGAAGAATTATTAGGTATTCTTGGGACTTCTGAACCATCCAGCATACAACAACATATTGGAAAAATGTTTGAAAATCTCGATAAATTTAGACTTATGTCTGATAACGAAGACAGAATAGAAGCAAATGCACTAATATCTACAGAAGGAGAAATTATGGAATTTGAGTCACCCGTGCTGACCAACGACAATATAGAGAATTGGATGTCTAGAGCCTTAGAAGAAATGCAAAGATCCAATAAACTGATAACGAAAAGGGCTGTTTATAATTATTGCAAGGTGAATTTTGAAAAAATGTATATTTGATGAAAGATAAAAATGTGTGATTAATGAATATGAATTACATGAACAAGATGAACAAGCCTCGCACAGAATGGATATTGGAATATCAAGGAATGGTCGTTCTTGTTTCAAACCAAATTTGGTGGACAGCTGAAGTTGAAGAAGTTTTCCGTAAAATAACCCAAGGCCAAAAAAGAGCCATGATAGAGGTAGGAACTTCCAGTAGACATTATCAATGGTAAAAAACAAATTAAAATTTGTTATATCTTGAATAATTTTTAGTATCTACAACAACTGAATAATCGTTTAAATGAACTTGTAACTCTGATGGGAGGTGATACATTAACACACAACGATCGCAAGAAAATCGATACAATAATAACGATAGATGTTCACATTAGAGATATTATAAATACGTTCGTACGTGACGGTATAATGGATGCTATGGAATTTCAATGGGAAAGTCAACTCAGGCGAGGAAAAAAAATTAACTTTTATTTTCAAATAATTCTTCATTATTCTAAACTTTACTCTCAAAATAATAATAGATTTTACTGGGTCCGTGACATGGATAATATTTGGATGAATCAGTGCAATGGCTCTTTCGAGTATGGTTATGAATATATGGGTCTAAATGGGAGATTAGTTGTAACACCTCTAACAGATAGAATCTATTTAACAATAACACAAGCATTATCAATGTACATGGGAGGCGCACCAGCAGGTAGAATAATATTCTATTAAATGTAGGCGTTAAAGAAGTCAGTTTTTATACTAAGCAATATGTTTTAATAGGACCAGCTGGAACTGGAAAAACGGAAACTGTGAAGGATCTGGCAAAGGCGTTAGGTCTTCTATGTGTTGTAACAAATTGTGGTGAAGGAATGGATTACGTTGCAATCGGCAGAACACTAAGAGCATTGACACAATGTGGAGCATGGGGTTGTTTTGACGAATTTAATAGGATCGATATATCTTTTTTATCAGTAATTTCTACTCAGTTGCAAACAATCGGATCTGCCTTGATGTCAAAGATAGCCGAATTTAAGGTAAGACAGTTAAAACAAAGTATTTCTGTTTCGACTTTATTCTGAATTCTTAACCTCATAAATTGTATTCATTTGATAAGTTTGAAGGGCAAAGTATTTCGATAAATACTAAAGTTGGAATATTCATAACTATGAATCCTGGATACGCCGGTCGCACTGAACTACCGGAATCAATTAAAGCTCTATTTAGACCAGTTGTTTGTATAGTTCCTGATAATGAGCTTATATGTCAAATTAAACTCTTTAGTACTGGGTTTTTGACTGCCAAAGTGCTCGCTAAGAAAATGACTGTGCTTTATAAATTAGCTAGTGAACAATTGAGCAAGCAAAATCATTATGACTTTGGTTTACGAGCTCTCAGATCTGTTTTAAACATGGCAGGGAATTTACGTCGTCTCTCTCGACATTTACCAGAAGATATTGTTCTGATGAGAGCATTGAGAGATATGAATTTACCTAAATTTATTTTTGATGATGTACCATTATTTCTGGGACTTATCAAAGATTTATTTCCAACACTTGACTGCCCACGAATAAGATATCCTGATTTTAACGATGCAGTGGAAAAAGTACTTTCAAATCATGATTATACGATTGTTCCGGAACAGGTGGAGTGATGTTTCATTAGTATAAACAATATTAATTTTCTATTTTTTGAACAATATGAACATTTTACAGGTTGACAAAGTCGTTCAACTTTATGAAGTTATGATGACTCGCCATTCAACAATGATTGTCGGTCCAACTAGTAGTGGAAAAACTGTAGTTATAGAAACATTGTGCAAAGCTCAGACTTATCTAAATAAATTTACAGAATTGTTCATTTTAAATCCAAAAGTATAAATAACAAATGGTTTACTAATGAAAAATTGTTATATTTGGATTGAGTACATTATTTTTTGTTGGATTAGGCTTGCACAGTTGTAGAACTGTATGGATATTTGGACCCTGTTACACGAGATTGGCACGATGGTCTTTTAAGTAACATTTTCCGGAACATTAATAAACCTTTAGAACCAGGAGTAAATAAATTTAAGTACATTTTATTCGATGGCGATGTTGATGCTTTGTGGATTGAAAATATGAATTCTGTTATGGACGATAATAAATTACTAACTTTAGCCAATCAAGAAAGAATTAGATTGCAAAATCACTGTAATTTACTTTTTGAGGCAAGTATAATGAAGATCAAAATTAGTAGGTAAAATCATATATTTTCGTATCAGTACTAAAATATATATACTATATATTTTTGTATTTACTAACTATTTATTTATTTATATGTTTATATATATTAATTATATACTATAATTTCGAAAATTACTGAATAGTAACTTTTTCTATGGAATTGTTTTTTTTTATAATTGACTACACTCATCTATATTAGTGTTGATATGCGCTGAAGTTGATAAATGATTAATTATTGAAAATTAGGTAGGAGATTTACAATATGCATCACCGGCAACTATATCAAGAACTGGTATGGTTTACGTAGATCCGAAAAATTTAGGTCATCAGCCATATATGAAAAAGTGGATAAGTCAAAGACCTAAAATAGAAAGGGAATTTCTAAGTCAATTAAATGAAAAATACATAAATCCATTGGTAAAATTTATTCTAGACGGAAGTGTAGGATTTCAAAGAACAATGCCTTTGAAAATGATAATTTCTCAAACTAGCGTTAATATGGTCAGTAAATTAAATTAAAAATAATGTTGTTTTCAATTTTTATTATTAAAAAGTAAACAATGT
>JABFQD010003173.1:0-13723 GCA_022817045.1 Psix sp. ZL-2020 | reverse complement strand
CAAAAGTATTTATTATTGTGAAATGTTTTATAAATAGTTGAACATAACTCAGAGTTACACTCGCAAACAATTTCTAAAAATCTATTTAAATAATTTCTAAGCAAACTTTCCCTCTTTTATGATATCTATGTATAATAAGTTATATCAGATTATTCGATAATAAGCTAAGTGATCTGTGAACTTGATGAAAAATAAATCACATACAAACTTACAATTTTTTCACAATTTCTTGAAAATCTACGTTATGAAAGTTTAAAAATAAGTAAAAAATGTTTATAATTTGATTATATAACCTGGAAGCTTCATATATAATATATATAACGATATTTTTTCTACTTTTGTAAATTTCATTATTGTATTCAATTGTTTCATTCTAAATTTAGTGAATTTGAAAAATCTGTTATAGGAATTCTATACATAAATATTTATTGCTCGTAAAATTAATGTGAAAGTTCAACACATAAAAACATAGAAACGAACAAGTTAATTATATATATATATATTATTATAGTAAAAATTGTTCGAAACCAAAGCGTGCCGAAAACCTAATATTAACTGTTGCAGAGAATCTTATGAAAGAATGAAATATGCAGGATACGATCTCATATGAGAAGGACGGCCATCTTGAATTCCACAGAGGTCTATACGTGTACGCATTTTTTACGCCCCTTTGGGTCAATAAACAACAGAAAGAAACTGCTTGTAACAGATCCAAAAAAAGGCTTTTGAAGGCGAAAAATGCAAGTGAGAAATTCATAATAACTGCGTCCGCAATCCAGTCGCCTACATATCCTATACTGTATCACATAACACTGTGTTGCTTTTAAACTTCCTTTAGCATTCCAAAACCTAATAAGCAATTAGAATTTCCTCCCTAATTTTATTATAATTAATTTATTTCGTAAAAAGACTTATATTTCATCGAACAAACCTTAATTTTCATGACACAAAAATAACTTTATTTTTAATATAAAATTTGAAAATAACAGACTGTGTTTCATTTTCGTTTTTCTTATAATGATTTTAACCAAATATGAATATTATTTTTAATTAATTCCTTGTTTTTAATAACAAATATTACACTTGTTTAATTTTAAAATTAAATACAACATTCAAAGTTAAATAAAACTGTTTATTTTCTTAAAATTGTAATGAAACACAGTTTATAAGAAATCTCTTTTCATCGTACATAAATTCATAACTGTCTCTTTCTCACAAAGAATGCGACTAACATCATCGTCATTCATGTTTCAAAAGACAGAAACACTTTTCGTAAAAAATGCATTTTTTCGTAAATTCGCCGAATAACTGACTTTTTTTATTAATTTTCTCTAAGTCGATATTATCTTTATTTTCTTGGCACCCAAAATGTACTCTTAGTGGATTCCTTTTAGCATCAAAAATTCCTTCATCATAACGTGTTACTTAGAAAGGTATCTCTTTAATATAAGCCAAAAAGAAAATTTTCTTGAAGATAATTTCTTCAAAAAATACCTTATGTGAAAAAAATGTATTAAAAAAGGAAAAATAACATAAAAGGAGAAGGTTTGAATTCAAAAGAACTTCTTTTACTTCAAATAATTTTATTCAGAACAATTCTTTTTTTTCAAAAGTATTTTTTTCTCAGTGTAGTAGAATCAACAGCTCTATTTTTACAATCAACACAATTAATACAAAAACCATTTGGTCTAAAAGTCCAGAAAAATCCACTCTGAATTAAAGATATTAAACTTCAAAACTGCTTCAAACAGGTTCTATTATTAGCCAATTAACTCTTTGTCGACTTTTTGTTTAGCGTCTACTTGATGTAAGCATAAAACGACATCTATAAAAGTATAAGTCTAAAATATGATTCCGGATTTGCAGGCAAAAAAATGAATGATCTGAACTTCGAACGGTGCCTGCGAGTACTCCCACAGCGTGTACATGTACGTGAGTGGATTCTCGCGTTGATCTTTTATAATACCTGTTCCCAAGATCCTACATAGGCACCGTGTGTGTATGTGTGTTACACTTACTCATACACAATCCGGTCCCGACGACGTATTCATAGAACGTCTTGTAGCCAGGATGGTACGAGTTCACGCCGAGGGAACGCCGATCGTGGTGGGGGGAAATAGTGAATGATCTGAGGACAGTGGTGAGGGCTGAACGCAACCAAGAGTGGGGATACGGCGTTGCTGGAGGGGACAAGAGCTGTGAGAACTCGCGATTTTTAAGCTCATTCACGTTGCAATGCGTCAAACGCTACTTCCGTCAATGGTCTATATCTGTAACACGAGAGAAAGAATTGTAGCCAAGGAAGCAATCAAAGTAACTGTCGCTGAGTCATACATTCAATTTTTCGTCTCCGGCGAAACTTAAAATCGTTTTATGCTGTACTGAACTACATTTCCTACAAAATAATTGAAAGATTACAATATTTGTTCGTAAAGAAAGTCAATAAAGTTGGTGAAATGATTTTTGAAAATTGTTTAGGAAAATAATGAGATGGGATTTGAACTCGAGTGTCACGTTTTTTGTTTGTTAGTTTGTTGGAAGGAGAATTAATCTTTTTACCTTTGAATTTTAAGTTTCCGCGATAAAAAAGTTTGAAGAAAATATTCCGTTTAATCAGATTGCTTGATTATATATTCACTAGAATATCTCAAAAATTGTATGAATTCTCAAGGGTGAAAAACCATTTTGATTGCAAAGCAATTGAGTTTCAACTTCGCTTAATGTTTTTTCATGAAAAACACTTTTTGCGAGCAAATTGAAATAATTGCGTGCACTTCTACGGCCTGTAGAAGAGTAATAGTTTATTGCGTTACGCTGCACATATTTGTTCTTCATTTTTGAACTTGCATCTTGATGCTGGGAAAAGAAGTGCGGCTAGAAGAGGAAGAGGGATAAGAGCAGACTGGAAAAAGATGAACATGAGAAAAGCAAAAGTTGTAATCCCAGTCCAGGGATGAAATTAGACATGTCTCGCCAAAATAATGTTGCGTCTATGTTATGCTGCGCCATCTAAAATTGCTTGATTTTACTCAAACTAACATTTAAACATTTTACTGTTGCCAATTAATTAAATTCTGGTTCGATAGTTAGCAAAAGTATTTTGAAATATATTGATTGTATTGACAAGAAAAGTAACATAAACAATGAATCTAATTTTTTATTGCTGATAAAAGAAAATTTAAATCTAATATTAAGAATAAGGAATAATTATTATTTATACAAACATTTAATACTTAAAAAATTGTTTAAACTAAAAGTGAAAAAATCATAAATCAGATAGGAAATGAAATTTTATTTCATTACTCTTAATAAATTATTTATTATAGTTTTTTTTCATTATTTCATTCTTCACATTGAAATTTTCGACTACATAATAGACATTGATATTAATAATTAAAACATTGTCATATTGTTTTTATTAGTTTATTATAAATTTTTTCTATTATTTAACACACATGAAAATAAACGAACATTGTTTACGCATTAATGCAAAAATAACATTAACAAAACAACAAATTCCAATACCCGATTGGTAGCCCTTCAAAAACCCAAAAACAAAACTACGGACGCGATGTTGCATCCTACTCGCACAGCCGGGAATTCGAAGGATGCCGGACTGGCGAAAGCGACGATGCCAGATTCGAGTCGCGGCCACTAAGTTTTTTCTTTCTAATATGGCGTCTGGTACATAAGAGCGAGTGAAACACACGATTTGATTCTGACATCGCCGAGGTTAGGGGTAGGCGTCGCGGTGGTGGGGGCGAGTCGGGACTCGGGGGCTTCGGAAATGGCCGCGGGAAAGTAGGTAGAGAGCAACAGCGGGCCAATACTATCGGTTGGCGGCGTTGTCAGCGACAGAACTCGGCGAGAGCAGCGTTTCCGCGCTCGTTCTTCCAGCTGGTACGCGCGCGTGCGTCTCGAGTTAGTTTCGGGCCGCGATGGCGTGACCCGCGCGCTGTTCCCGACTTGCGTGGACTCATCACCAGTGTTGCCAGCAATTTCCCGGAAAACACAAACACAAACAAACGATTCGTTATAATTTTGTGAAAAACAATCGAGAATGATTCGGACTTAACAAAACAAGTTGAAAAATTATTGTTGAAATACAAGCAATCTTAATAACGGATTTCAAGGAACATTGTTGAAAGTCGTACGACCGAAATAAGGATCACTGCTGGAGCTTAAAGTGACATGCGAAGTGAATTCACGGAGCATCTCGTTTCACCGACACTTGGATCCATACTAAGGACAAATTATTTCTACGAAATTAGAAAACGAAAATTGGACAGCCGTTAAACTGATAAAGGCTGATAAATTTATAGAAAATTTCAGAAAGGCAGAAAGGCCTTGGAATAACACAGGCATTTCGGACCTCGGGCAAGAGTATGGCCAACGACGGCATGGCGACGTCGAACAATGAAGGAAGCCGCGGGGGCAAGGGGACGGTCGGCGATGCGGCCACCGATGGAGAAGAGGAGGAGGAGGACCAGGGCGCGCGGGTCGCCGGGGAAGTGCACAGCCGAGTGGGCGGCATCCCGGAATGTGGGCTTCCTGTGAGGAATCCGCTTGGCCAGCGACGAGCCCTGAACCCCATCGCCGGCGGCCTTTGTCGCTATGGCGCCAGAGTCGTGCGAAGCGGCATCACGTTTGTCGAAATTTGCCAGGTGAGCCAGTTTCGCAGACTAGCTCCAAGATAATCGCCAAAATTGCACACCACTCCCTCCTTGCCCTTACTCTGACATAACAACAGAATATTACAATCACACGTCATAGCTTATTGCCACTACACAGCTGTTACACCTTCAGAAATAGAAATTATAAGAAGACGAAAATGAAACCCTTCACTAAAATTTAATTCCAAATTGGACAACTTTGAAGGCATATTTTTGTTTACTTCCAACGTGTATCAAATATTGAACTATGTCTAAGCTATACAATATTTACATTTAAGATGACGTCAACTGGAGACAATCATATTAAACAATAAAGAAGAGAATTTTCCTCATTTGATTTTCACACGATTAATTAAATACATTTTCACATTCAGATTAATAAAACAATTGAGTTGACGGATGCAGAAATAATATGCTAATGCAAACAATAATTTTTTGTTATCTTGAGACATTATTTAGAGTCACACATTTTCATATTATGCATTTATCTTAGAAAAAACGAACGAATCTCTAAACATATTGGAATACAGAGATAATGATTTCATTACAATCGAAATAACAAGTTATAAACTATAAATTGAAGTTTACTGAAAATGAACTAGAATTACATAGTAAAAACCATATGGAAACATTTTTTCATCGCTACAGAATTATTATAGACAAGCTCAAAAAAGATATTGTTTCAAGCATGAATTTCTGCAACTTTTTATTCAAAAAAAATGTACAAAGAAAATCTTAGCCATGTATATATAAATGTAGTCTAATATGGATATTGGAAAAGAAGACTACAATAGCTAGACATATCTATGGTTGGATAACATTATACTTTTACCACTGTGCAGATACAATGAACATTCTCAACTTAGAAATATTTTTTCTTATATTATAACAATCTTTTCCTAATAGATAGGTTCTTTGAGAAAAAATGATTTTACAAGAAAATGACGGAATCTGAGAGAAATTATTTTAATTAACTCTTCTTACAGTTAGAAGACAATTTTTATAATTGAGAAAATGTATTTAATCACTAGTTATATTCTCTAATGTCAGAAGAACTTGATTAAGATGAAGTAATATGAAAGACACTTATAGTAAAGAAAAGCAATTGAGTTCTTACGACTCATTACAGAGTTATGAATGAATTCATCTTATTAAGTAAAAATCATGACGCAAACTTGTCAAATAAATGATTTGAACTCGATAAAAATGAGATAATATCTAACGGTTATAATAAGATTACATGAAGGCTTTGCAAGACAAAGATTGTAAAAATTTTTTACCCACAAATAAAAAAATGGAACGTTTATTGCTCTTTTTTAATCTTCATCTTGCAGTTTCTATCTACAAATTAATTTTCTTTTATCGTCATTAATATATGTTCTTTGCTACTTTTTTAGCAGTTATAAGATTGTTTTTTGGTAGACAAATTTTATGACACAATTAAGTTGAATGAATCTGATTCAAATACAAACTATATCAATGAACTTCAATGGATCAATGTCCAATTCGTGAATAAGTTTTCTAAAAAAAGCTGCTTGGCTTGAGCTCAATTAAACTTCCAGCACACTTCTAATACTGACTCATTTATCAAACATTTAAGGAAGAATTTATTGATCACCTTTGATCATTCTAAACATTCTACAGGTAGAAGCCATTGTTGCTAAGTGAAAAAGTCAGCTGATATAAACGCTCTAATTCACCACAATTTATATGTTAATTAACACAAGTAATTGCATTTTACACAGCATGCTATTTAATTATTTTTATAGAATTGAAAATTGATCTACTATTCGTTGAGTTTTCATTCAATTATATTTTTGAAAAGAAGAAATTATCCTTATTTGATATTAAAAATACTTTGTGTTTTTGTTGTTTAAAAAATGCAGTTTTTCAAATAACATATACTGAAATTAGAACATTATTATTCAATTTTATGTTTCATTTTATACGATTCAATATTAAGCAAATATAGAACTACATTGAATTGTATCGTCAATAAATAATAAAGTTGCTTTTGTCCAGCTAGAGTGAAATACTCAATTACTTGTTCTTAGTTTCTGTTAATCGCACAATTCAACTTTCTCTCTTTAGATAACGAGTAATGTAGATATATTATTCATTTATTAAAATGAGATCAACTTCGTTATTCGCAAACAAAGATTTATGATTCAATATATGCCTGTGAGCATCGTCATATTAAAATGATTATTCATGTAGTTCAACATTGGAAGAAAAACTTACAGAATTTTAATATATAAAAAAATGAACAAAATTTATATTAAAATCTTATCTTTAATCTCGTTAAGCCCTTTTAAAATAAAATAGAAAACAATCGTTAGCTTTAAATAATTAAAATTAAAAATTATTTCCTATTTTTTCAATAGTTCAAATTTAGATTTTATGTTGATAAAGTAGGTAACTTTTAGTAGTTTGCTATCCTCTTAATAAAAAAATCTATGCCACACACCAAATTAACAAAACTAAATATCATAAAATGATATAAATAAATAAATGTTATCTTAAATTAAATTTTCTATTCGTGCAACATGAAAATATTTCCCATCGCACGAAGTCACGAAAAATGCCTTGCAATGACCAAAACTCTAATTTATTTTCAGATCAGACTGCAGCATCTTTTCCCCCACTTCACCGCGTCACCAAGGTACCACCTCTGCGACGAGTCCGTTGAGCTGACGGCGGAATATTTGGCGAGCGACGTGATCCGTTATTTACTGAAGGAAGACATCTACCTCATCTCGCAGGATCCGATTTCGCGCAGCATGCGCCATAACGTGTATCAGATGCTGAACAAACACAGCATCCTGTTCACAAGTATGGTGAATCGACTAAACGTAGTGCCAGATACAGCCTATGAAGCGTTCACCAGGGTCGCCGACGAGCTTTTTTTACACGGCAACGTGACTTGGGCACGAATCGTCTGCCTCTACGCATTCATGGGCAGACTCGCACTCTGGGCCCGGGACAGAAGAATGCACAACTTGAAGAAAAAATTACCGCTTTATGTCTCGAGATATGTCGCTGAGCGAATCGCACATTTCATCAAAGGCTACGGTGGCTGGGTAATTTCATTTATTCTTTTTATTTTAGAATAATTGTATAATTCTTGTTTGCATAAGGAAAATTATTAAGAAATGAACAATATAAAAATGATATCTAAATGCAGATTAGCATTGCATTTTGAGTAAATTTACTGAACTGAAATTTTTAAATGACAATATTAAATTTTGAAAATAATGTATTTAAAAGATAATTTAACGACCAATTGAGCATGATTTTTACTATACAAATTTAATGTACACTCACAATACAATTATATATTGTGAATGAAATTATTTTAAATTTGTTTTATTATTTTTCAAAATAATATAATAATAACAGGTCATTTATTTTAAAAAGTAAATGTAAAAATTTGATTGTGCATGAAATTGCAAAATAAAATCACTTTATACATATGTTCAAATATAACTCAGTGATAAAAATGTATATTTTTTGATTACAGGAACAATTATGTATCGAATATCCAGTAGCTGAGGAAGTTACTGGTGCCGTTTGGCGGAGCTTATTAGTGACCGGAGCGACACTGGGTTTAGTCGCGACAATATTATCCGTCACTTCTTAAGGAATGAGCCAATCAATCGCGTACTTATAACCTGTGATTGTGAGCTACGAAAAGCTTAATTTCCTATGTTCATACGAGACTCCTTAAAATTGACACTTTGACACTTAAGTTAAAATTGAATGGTCAAAGCTACTCAGAAACATCAAAAATGCACTACTTAAACGAAACACGTATTACTGAATAGTAACTTTTACCATTTAGTTTTTTCATTACAAAGATGGAAAGCCTTAAATTATAACTCAAGCCCTTCCAATTGTATAACGAAAAATTCTCTACCAAAATCTTTCATTATTGGCATCGAGTGGCGCCATCTAAGTTTAATCTTAATTGCGGAGTGAAACTGAAAAATAGCTGTAAAATTACAATGACGAGTTGGTCGTAAAATTTATTATCAACTCATAATAAATTGCTAACGATCGTTATTGAAATTTTAGAGCTTTCAGTGTTCTTGAAAGTGTACAAACTAGTGCCACCTGTGTGTGAGATTGACGTCGGGCTTGACAGTCACTTCCGACGTGTCTCGATACGATTTTGTAATGTATGAATGAGAGCAACCCATGTTCCCTATTACTTTGTAACATTTCACGATACAATGTACTGGACTAGTTCAATTAATGAAAAGACTTTGTGCTAGATTATAGACAAAACACGCATATATGTATACATAAAACAACACTACTGAACGTCAAAATCAAAAGTCTAGATTTTTATACGACAAGCGCGAAGATGTCGAAATTTTATTCAATTTAGGTAGATCGAACTATTTTGTATTTATTTATAATTTATTCTAGGTAGAAAATATAATAAATAACGAATTGCACCGGACGCGGACGTCGCCATTACGAATAGCATTTAGAGCTCTACTTACTGTTCAACTTCAGCCGCGAGATGTACCGCGATTTCTCATCGTTTCAAACAATGCTATTATAATAGTTATTATTACATCTATCAACGTTTTTGTACGACTTGATTATCGTAATAAATGATGATTCATTGAATCAAACACACTGTCTTTTTATTTGAATCATAAATCAATTATAAATAATCTGTATATGAACAAATGAAATAGAGCATCATATACGTTGAACAAAATAACTTCAGTATAGTTAAGCATATAATATATCTATATTTTAACTAAAGATATTTTACTTACATTTATTTCAATGTTTCTTTCTTTTTTACTTAAATTAATTTTTTAATCAGCTTAATATCTTAACTTTTTTCAATTTATCTACCATTTTATTCACCATTTTTTTACGTAAATCAGATATATTTTACTTAGTTCAAAATAACTATTTTTTGATGAAGTGTAACAAACAATGTCTAATCAACTACTGAAAAATTACAAATTGATAACATATCAAAAAAATGATGAAACTATTTTATGTTTTTAATGTAATTTTGATTTTATATAGAAGAATAGTAAGTTTGGTATCTAATAAAATGTGTAATAACATATATACAACAGATACAATGTGCTTCACTATAAATAACACGCATATATACATGTTACTTACTTAAACAAAAAATATAAAACGCAAATGAAAAATAAATTATCAAATTGATTCTTTCGGGTTCGATCAGAAATAATTTGTACTTTTTTATTCAAAAAGTGCAATACTTTATTTTTGTATCAACATTACACGTTTTTATTTGCAATTTTCAAAGGAAAGTTTCTGATTTTTGCTTTATATTTTTTACCACTTTTTATCTAAATACAATGAAAAGGGTAAATGGAATTCATTTTGAAAAAGGTTTTCGTTCTTTTTTGAGACAATCAAAACTTTCCCATAAATATTCTCTACTTTCAATCACAAAAACAACAAACAAGAGGATAAAACTTGGTTTAGAGGTAATACAGATCAGAAGACAAACTCAACTTTACTTTACAAAGATAAAAAAAGCCAAAAAAGAATAATGATCACAGATGATCACTCTATATTTGATATCATCGTTGATAAATGCTTGAACACATTAAAATATTTGAAACGTACGCATCTTTGAGACAAGATGACCGGCTCGCAAAAACCTAATATAAAAGATCTAATGTATAGGAAAACGCTAATTCCGTATAATAAAAATCTAATCTTGTACGAATTCGTATCCTAAAATGTTTGAACAATTTCATAAGAAAAAATAAGACAAAATATCACTTGAAATGTCCGTATGACATCCTTCAAATCAACACCCCTAACATAAAAAAATATATTTTTAACAGCTTAAAGTTATTTTGAAATGCTAAAAAAACATTAAAAAAGTTGATTTTTCTATTAAAGTAACGTTTAAAAGTTGAAACTTTTAACATATAATTTTAAATTATAATGCCTAATAATAATGAAATAATTGCTTATTTACATAATTCAAAATTAACTCAAAATGATGTTAGGAATAAATTTTTTTGATGTTAGAAAAAGGTGCTAAACTGATGGACGTTTGTCTATGTTTAATTTGTATAAGCATGTTGTATTTGTTGTGAAGGATAACTTTATAATATATATTAAAATATAAATGTATCGAACTAGAATGACTAAAATATATGCATTATTTAATAATTAAGAAGCTAACATTTTGCGCGTTATCAAAATATGTTCTTTATTAAGTTGAATTCGCACCTGAAGTTTTAAGCATAAAAAATGATGATTCACTGAAACTGAATAACTTTCCAGGTTTCAAAGGTGAAGAAATAACTCATTAATATGTTTGTTTGACGCAAAAATAATATCGAATCCGACGACATAGCCAAATGGACTTACACTGTACACAAAATGACACGTTTCGCCTTACATTAATCTTCATTGCCCTATCAATATGATCTATAAAAATCAACATTTTAGTCAATAAATCTTCGATAACTACTCTATTCATTTCATTTATCGACATTGCTACAATTTATATCAGTGTTTCGCGTTTTAAATTACGAATTGAAAAATCAGAAAAGTAATTAAAACAAATGTGTAATTGATTTAAATTCTCAGACACAGAAAAATGATAATAAATCCAATACATTTTTAAGGAGGTTGGGTATAAATTAAAACAAAAATAAGAATATGAGTTAAAGTTCATAAACTACAAAAAATATAGTCACATGAAAGTCGCCAATTATATATAATACAATACAATATGATATAGTATAATATAATATAATATAATAATATATAAAATAATATAACAATATAGGATATAATATAATAATTCCTAGTTTTCTAATTTTCCCTGGAAACCCCACAATTCAACCTCCCTAAAAAATAAAAGAAAATTTTCTGCTTTTCTTGGTAGAATAAAAATTCACACTGGAGTTCATTCAAGTTGGATATTTATTTTCTCATGACGGGTTAAAAATTAATTATCTCACTGGAATTTCAACAATCGTCTGTCCAAATTTGGGCTATCGAACTTATAATAATCAACAAATTAAGATACCTAAGACATTTGTCAAATTCAATGCGTGATTTCAAACGCACTACCCAATACAAGTTAATATATATACATATATATATATTTCACTGCACGATTGCAAACGCACTACTCAATATATATACATACATATATAATAATTATAATACTTTGTAATAAGTGGTAGCCGGACGGCGAAATTTAAAAAGGTCCAGACGACAAAAGAACCACAATGTTCAACCTCAAAAGCAGGTTGCTTGGATTCGCCATGCCCTGAAATAGAGGGAAATGTCTACCTCTAAGACAGAGCTTTGCGGCTGCATATCAACTTTCTCGGCTACTATCCAGCGCACAAGCTGTCAGTCCAGCAATTACTATATACTTTTTGTATAATCTACATAACTGTACAATAGAACCGAAATCGATTCTAATAAGCTTAAAACGATACTTAACTCGTTTATGTACAAGGTAAAACCACACTTTTAACACAATTGATAAATAAAGCCAAATTTCAAAACGTCAATAATAATGTTAAATAATTGTTTCCTCTGAATATTGCGAATGGTAAAACAAGTTTCAGTTGATTTTTGGTTCAAATCCACCGATTAGTTGACCAAAATATTTCAGCAGTTTGGCGTTTGTGAAAAATGCGATTTTGCCTTGCGGATTGATGTCGCAAGGCAGATTAATTAATTAATCGATTAAGCCAAGATTAGTTAATTATTCTCATATGTGACACGTCATCAACATTAAGCAGCAACTATGAGACAATTTTGAAATGGGAGGAACGAAAGGGAGGGGGAGACATGAGAGGAGGTAACGTCGGCTCGTTCGAGACAAAAATCGAGACATTATGCGTCAAAGGACAACTCGCTAAAATAAACTGCGTCGCCTTAAGCATTTCACTATCGTTAATTCTTCGATTGACTCTCTACAAAAATTAGTTTTGATTGTTCAACTGCGTCGAATTTCGAAATGCTGAAAAACGTTTCAAATTCTTTTTGCATACGTACATCTCATATTTATATATAATATATATATACTATATATATATCTATATATTTCCTTACTTACAAGTGGTGTAACAATCGCACACAATTTGTCTAAAAAACAGTCGACGCGATGATTGGTCCTCGCTCGAGCTGCGTATTTTCATTGCATACACATAATTGAGAGAGACAGTTTTTGTCTTGTTTTGGTTCGCACTTTTACGTGATGCGGAGTCAATGAAAATGCACATTTGTCGGGATAAAAATTTGCTTCATTGTTCAAACGTTAATAAATAATAATCAAAAAGTTGGGTCTGCGTTGACTCTCTGATTCGTGGATGTATCACAGCTGGAGCGAGAGTGGATTGGTGACCAGGATTGGAAAGGGGAGGAGATCGCTCACGATGGAATGACCTGCTTCTTTATTCCATGTAGTCCCACCACTCTTTCTCATAACCTTCGTGAACGTGTTCTAAGAGAACTTTTCGTCGGCTATCGCAATATCTGAAATTCAATTCAGTTTATGTTATTTCATTTTTCATTTATGTTTGCATTGGAAATATAGATCATAACTGAAACATGATTAAAACATGTAACACTAATCTAAATTTAAGGCATAATAAAATATGATTATTACCGGTATTTATCTTGAACTTTCTGCTTGATGTCGGCAAGATTTTCACTGGTGATATCTCTCTCGAGGTACTCCGAAAGGCATTCGGTGGCGCTCTCCAAATCCTTTTGGTTATCTTCAAAGATCACAGATTGGTTGTTTTTTTGCAAATAATATGCAAACACGTAAGTGTACATAAGAGTTTGCCGACATGAACACAAAATATCAACAGCTTTCTTCAAGAATTGCACCTGAAAAGAGAAAGTTGTATGATTTAATTTTTAATGATTTACTTTGTGTATTTATTTGTCTGTTTATACATTCATTTTTGCTAAAAGCTAAACAAAATTAATTGCAGACGTATCGTCAACTATCGCAATTAATCAAATCTTAAACATATTTAATAATTATTACT
>JABFQD010003172.1:0-13724 GCA_022817045.1 Psix sp. ZL-2020 | reverse complement strand
ATTTGAATAATTTTACGGAGAAGAAATGTTTTTCAGTTCAGATTACTATAAAATGTGAAGGTTTTAGTTAAAATCTTAATACTTAATATTTTTACAGAAAAAATATTTGTTAAATTGTTTTTTTGAAATTCTTTTAAAGTTCTATTAGTATCCATTTCATTCTTTAACGTGTCAAATACATATAGTAAAAGATGAGTGACTCTGTATCTATATCACGTAAAAGAATAATGTGTAAAAGGGAGTTTGATAGTAAGAGGTAATTTTTTTCAAGAAGTGGTAAAAAAGGTGATCGAGATAAAGTATATCGTTGTATTAGAAATAGTTATATATATTATTATTATTATAAAATGGAAAAATGCGTGAACGAGGACTTGAAATTTATTGGAGGTTAACTGGGATTATTAACAGAGAAGTTTGATGCTCATCATAAAGAATGAAAAAAAATGATAAAATCGATTCTCAGTGCAAGATGTCATTTGGAATCAAAGGTGCTGAGTAAAAGTTAAGCAAAAATAAATCAGACAACGATGAAGAAAGTACGAAAGAAACGGTGACAGCGATTTTAAATTCATGGGACACATTTTGATTTGCATCACGACGCCATATTGAATGACATTATTGAACTTGCAAAACGACACTAAGTGTTACTGTGTGATAAAGAAAATTGAGTCTTATTAAACTAAAATTACCCAAAGCCATTTTATAGTACCTATCATACGTCGATCATGTGTCGAAACGGCAACCAGATCACATTATGATATTCCAAATGTAATTAACGAACTAAATTACATAAGAATAAATGTTTCATCGGAAGAATTGTATTACTAAGAGAAAAAAGTGTAAACCATTATTCATTTTAAGATAAAAATTACAAATTTTATATGGAAATGAGGACATTGTAGAAATATCATCGAAATCACCACCCAAAATAGTAAAATTTCCACAATAGATTGTTAATTTTACAAAAAAAGTTGAAATCTTTACAACGATCTTGTTTGCACTAGTGTAGCAATGATCAAATGAGTTGTGATTCAAAATTAACCTTTTTAGTGCATATTCTTTATTTTTATTTTGACAACAATTACATAAATGTTTTCGTTCGAAAATAGAATCGAAAACTCTGTATCCACTGAGTTATAATGTTTTCATTATTACATTATCATGATTTAATATTAAAAGAATATAGATTTTGTATCGTTTAATGAGAAGTTAAAGCAGAAATTAAAATAGTTAATAAACAAATTTAGAACACAAAGTAGTTCATATATAATATCCATAGAATAAAAAAGTAGTTGTAGCTTGAGTTGAGGCGCTTTTGGAACTTGAGACGAGGTCGAGTTTTCCAAAGGTGTCAGAGACTGCTCACGAAACTGGACCGATATCCAATGCACCACATTGGAGAAAGACACATGGGAAACACATTTTCTCAATAATTAATTTGGCAAGAGCGTACCATCAAATATCAATCGTTAAGAGAAATTAAATAGGAACTTCAGAAAATGTTGCATGAAAGATAACAAAATATGGAACTGGCGCTGTGAACATTCTTATTTTTGAGTCAGCATATATAATGTATTGCAACGTCAAAATATCAACGGCCGAATAATTTGTTGCAGCACTATTTCGTTGAATAGTATTTAACGATATTTGTGGGTTATTGTATTCTAGATAGTGTACATGAAGTTAACCATGCCGCTCTTTTGCGCTGATTTTTGGATTCACGTTGGGCTCCTGAATTTTGAATACATGTGCATTTTCATTTAAGTATTTACTGCTGTACCTATGAGTTAAGGTAACGGACAAGGAAAATAAATGATAAACGCTTTAATCAAATAAAATTGTTTTTCGGTCGCGTAACAAATGTGGCTCAACTGATAGACGGCAGAAGAGAGAAGAAAAACATGCCATGCGGAAAAATGCCGGACTAGAATAACTGACATTTTAAGCAATTTTCCGAAGCTACCAATCAATTTTACAATTTGCAAAAAAAAGAGATTATCTAAATTTGAGACGAGGCGTCACTATCTGCATCCGCGATTGTATAAGAGACATGTGATCATTGTTTTCTAATTTGAGTGGTTACAAATCGTAAGGTTAGTCATTCAGACGTATATCTATTTCAGGGTGAGAGTTATTACTCTGAGAGTAATAAACTCAGAGAGAGGGAGAAAAGCTAATATAAATGTTGGTAAAAATACGTGTCAAATATATTTTTACATTTACAGGCAAAAATGAGGTTTTAAAATTATTAAAGAGTCGAAACAATATTAATTTCAAAAACCCAAGCCGATGGCCTTTAAAACAACTTGATAATAAGGCCTTCTAAGTATAAAATTTTAAATTAAAAATGAAAATTTATAACAGGAAAAAATCATACATCTGAAGTACATTTTTTGTTGGTTATTTATCACCATTGACATGTTTTCCACGTAAGCAAATTGACAAATATCTGTCGTTTTGATATTGCCGAAGGATTTTGCTTATGCGATTCGTAGACATGAGTGACAACAGCATTACTATTTTAAACTAATCCACATATCAAAAAAGTAGAGGGTGATAATATTTGAATTTTTTTTTGCATAAATCACTTTCGATTGGAATGAGACTCGAGATTGCTTAAAAAATAATTGGCAATTTATGTAAAGTGTCATGAATTTTTCTTATAATTTTCTTAAAATAAATGGATTTTATTTGAGGAAGTTTATCATTTAATCTTGTTTCGTTCGTTTTCGAATTAATTAATTGTTGTTATTATTAAGGATTTCAAATCTAATAAAAATTTAGATCGAGTTTTTTTTGTATTTTAAATGAGAAATTATAACGGGCCCTTAAATTTCACTTTGTACAGTATTGCTTTATTTTGTCCATTTTATTGCAATTACCCAAAGACGAAAATAAGGAGAAATTACGTCATCGATGGATTTCTCGGCGGACTTTTAATGCCATTGATCATTTTTTTGGAGTCAAAATTTGGGACTAATTTTTTTCATCGAGACCTCATAATTTAAGGTTTTGTTCAAGTTATTTTATTTTCATTTTTTCGATTGACATTCAATCAGTTTGTTTCATTTATTATAATATTTTTTAAGTTTTAAACAAATCTAGTCAGTCTTAGTTTTTGGACCGTTTTTAATAATTTTAAATCTGAAAATACATACAAAAAAATTAATTTGTTATACGGTATCTTTTATAGTTTATCAAAACCATAAGTGGCATTTTTAGCGACATAAGTATCTAAACAAGTAAGAGCATTATTAAAGCTTGCAACAGTTCATTTTGTAACAGGTTATTTAAAGAGTGTCAAATTAGGAGTGATTCCTGACTCCGAAAAAAATCAGTGATACAGGCATATTAACCTTCAAAAAATCAAGAGCCACTTTAGTGGTTTTCAGTATTTTGCAAAATTGATTGCATATATTTTTTCTCTAAACAAACAAGTATTTATGAAATGGTAACTGAAATTTTATTTTAAATTCTTTTTTTTCTGTGTGGTATTTTTATGATTTCATTTATATTAATACAGAAATTAGAATGTTTAGAATAAATGTGTATTGAATGGCACCAGTATTAAAATATGTAACTTATGGATGCCAATTTGTCGGTAGCATCATTGTTTGGATGTTTGTGGATGTTAACACTTATAAAACCTGTTATAATTTGGAGAAATATTTGTATTATCTGTCTCAAAATTATTTTTAGATTAATTTCTATTTTCCAGTTTTCACTTTCTCTCTACACATTGAAATTAAAGATAGTCTAACGTTAACCTGTTTTTGATAATGGCACCATAATAAGGAAATTTAATTCTATGGTCGCTTGTCATATAAGTATAAACTGTATAATTCTCACAGTATACAAATATATGATAATTCAAAAAAATGCCGTAGTACACACTAACTTGTACAAAGTATGTGAAAGAAAATTTATTTTCATTATTTAACAACAAATGAATTTCTATGATCACAACAATGAACTTCATATTTCGAAAAATATTATATATTATAAAAAAAGTACATGTGATTGTTAAAAATAAAAAATATTGAATTTTTAGTTTTTGAGGTTGAAATCGTTGTCATTCTCAATATACTTGTACCAATGGTTAACAAATGTCACAATGACAACTTTATTCAGTATCGATTATAAATTCGAAAACGGTTTGGAGGAAGGGCCTAAAAAAAGAGTGTGTAACATAAAAATAAGAGATTTGAAAAAGTCGACGGGTTCGGAGTGAACGTTGATCGTGGACATATCGCAGAAGTTCAAAGAGTAAGTACTATATAAAGTGGCAATATTTGTCAAATAAGTGTGCGTCATTCTCTAGTGCTATGTGAGCTCGAAAAATAGAACAGTAAAAGAAAACTGCTGATGCGGCTTCAGACAGCAAAGAAAAAAAATGGATGTACGAAAAATCGATAAGTTTATTCAAGTTGTACAATTAATATTGATTTAAAAATGTGAACGTAACAGGCGGTTGCATGAATTAATCAACAGTATTGAATTGTTTTTAACGAAGTGAAGTAAGTTAACTCTCAAACAGGAGTACGACATTTTTCACGTGGCTTCTGGAGTTTACATAGCCTGGAAAATATATAGCACATCAATAAGTTAAAATATGTAAGGTTACGGTAATGACTGTGAGCTTTTCTCCATGTATCGAGGTTATCAAATATTTTCGTGATATTTTGGACTACTGGATTCCATCGATCAATTCATAACCGACAATCGGCACATCATCGTATAACATCAGCAATAACTACCGACAAGCAGTGTCCAAAAATGTAAAACAAATCTCATAACCAGGAGTAAAAATATGGCTGGGGACTAAAAAGTTATTTGTCCTTCCATCAAAGTAGACGTCAAGCAGGTGATCTAGAGTTGTTGAAGTGTTAGTGATTTAAATTTACGCAGCATGTAAATTTTCCATTCGTATCATTTGTAGCACCCTACAGATGTTTTGAGCTTATAAATAGGACATTATATTTTTTTTTCATCATCAGAGGGCTACAAATACAGTCTGACATACGTGGACAGATTTACGTGTTAGCCATCCAAGAGAACAATTTACCAACCCTGGAAATTTGAATTCTGGTTTTTGAAAAAGCTTTGTAAACAAACACGTACGACGCACTTTAGGACTATTGCTTGAAAATTGAAAGCAGCTATCAGCTATCACGAAAATGACCGTTAGCCCGAGATCTTGTCTGCTGTCATTTTCAGAATGTGCACAGCCTAGAAAGAAAACTGGTAAGCTACAGCAGAATCAATCTATGGGGAAAAACTGCGAATTCTCGGACAATTTTTGGGCCCAACACATGAAAGTAAAAAATGTATCATTGAGTTAGCGAAGAAGATTTAGCGACGAATGCAGTAGGTGAAACTCATTGCTGGATCCAGATACCAAGGAAAATATTAGACATTCGTATTCAAGGATTTGAAAACACCGCGACATTCCATTTCCTGGTGTGTCTCCTAAGAAGAGAAACACAAGGAAACTCGTTCGACAATTTAAACGAGGGTTCGTACGAGTTCCTGGAACTCGTACGGGTTATAAAACCTATTATTAACATCGGTAGAGAGAACGAGTGTGTTACAATTAACCGTTTAAAACCAATATATGTTATTATGTTGATTTCATCGTATGTTGGAACATCATAATTTTATCAGATCTTTGAGAGGTTTCGTCTTGATTATTATAGCGCGTCGTGCAGCGTTCGTCACTGACGCTACAAGTCCATGACGATTTTGAACAAACGAAATTATGTCTTATATTACTTAGATGTTGGTATGTCAGATAGCAACATCTTTTGAAGTAACACAAAATTGGTTGCAATACGAGAAATAATAGAACCCGTATGCTAATCTTTCAAGTCTTTTTCATTGTTATTTTATAGCTAACGAAAGTATGTTTTACGAATAAAATTGCTTTATCAATTGCAAATTTTAATTCAAAAATCAGAATGGATCAACTAAGTCTTGATCATAGTGTAATGTAGAATATCATTGCAAAAATAAATTCGCAAATAATATTGCAAATAAAAGACAGAGAACATCAGTTATAAATAATATATAAATTGAATATTTGAGTTATATAACATATTTTTTTATACGTCGTTCATAAAATATTTTTAAACGATTGTATAAATAGAATGTGTGGTCGGTTTTTAAAATATTTTAAAGTGCGCACGCCGGGCATGCTGTTTGGAACGATTGGCTATATATTGTAAATGAGAATGTTGGATGGTGTGATTTCTCGTCTTTGGCGAATTGCATTATCATTGATTTAATTTACTTTATCGCAAAAGTGTACATTTTTAATGGAAGCGTACCAGATGAATTCAGTTCAAAATTTAAATTTTGTTGTTGATAAGCTTTTTTTTTCTTTTATAGGAAATTGCAATACATCTTCTTGCAATAGCAACAGATTTGTATTTATTGTAAAGTTACAATACAAGAATTTCTATTCCTTCACTGACCAATAACGGAATCCTTATTATATTCCTGGAAATGAACAATATCTTGCGCAGGAAAACTACATCAAACATAGGGATTCTGAAAATATGTCAAGAGAAAACTAACATGGTAAAGAGACTCAACATGAATGTTGATACTATTGACCTAGGAGAGAATGACAACTTCATATTCTCTAATCAAGAAGATATCGCAAACCTGTTAAAACCTGTATCAAGAAATTTACAGAAACTTCTCGGTAAGGAATAACGAAAAACCATAGCTTAAAAGACATAATATTAGAGTAAAAACATTGAAAATCTAAATAAACAATGAAATAACACAGACCATCACTATTTTCACTCAGCACAAGACAGCAAGCAATCCTAAGTCTGAGACTTATGAAATATACTATTTAACCCTAGCGAAAATTGAATATATATCGAAAAATCTGAAACGAATAAAATCTTAGGCTTTAAGAACATCATAGTCTTCAAAAATCCCTACAGTTTTACCAGCAGTTTATACGATTTCATTTAGTAACGTTCCAAACAACTACTATTTCCTGGAAAAACAGCGATCATCGTAAATTCATTCCAATGTGTAAGAAATCAAAGAAATCTTCGCCTACAACTGTCAAGTATTATTTCTAACGGACAAAATGGTTTCAGATTTAAATATTTGATTGTACCCGCGATTGGCTAATTAACGTCAGCTGAATAAAAAAAATATTACATTATAAATTTGTATGTACTTGCTTGATAGATTTAGAGAAATTATTCAACATAGTACTAAATGACCAAACGGTTCATTTTTGATATAAATAATTCAGTCGTCTGCACCACTAACAAAAATTTCTTTGATAATACATGCTGAGGAAAAAAAAGTCAAAATAAGCAGCAGTATAATCAAGTTCGATTCCACATTTCTGTGGTCAATGGCCTATAGTAGGACATTGCTACTGATCTTCTGCTGTTTAGCATCTACTGTAGTGGTCTGCTAAACTTATGAGACCTCTACCGACTACGACAGCCCTTGCATTTGCTGAAGTCATTGTTATGTTTTTTTCTGTGTTACAGGAAAAATTCAAGATATTTGTCGTAAAATCGAAGATTTCCTTAAAACTTAGAAGATACCAATCAACATAGATAAATGTAAAATCTTTCTTTTGAAACCTCGAATTAATAAAGTAAGAGTAACAACAAAAACATAAAGAAGAACTTTAGTATTAAAAAAAGTCGAAACAGTGAAACAACTTCACTCCACTAAAAAACCGTTTGTTACACATAAAAAATTAAATAAAAAAAAAGAAGCAGTTTTTCTGCAGCAAGCAAGCTATTTCATTTCTACAGATTTTTTAACTAGAATTAAGATATTAAGTTACATAATATCGGCCAGGCAAATCCTAGCTAATGCATGCCAACCGTAGTAGTTAGTAGCCATTTTACAATGGAAAAAGATTTGTAAGATCATGTCTTACAGCATGCTAGTTGAATTATTCAACCTCTGGTTGAAGATCAGCTGACCGTTTATCGTTGTTGATCGATGTCTCGTATTCATTAAAACGCCAATACAATTTCCTGTTTTCTGAATTGTCAAAAGTTTACATTACCGATGATGATCTTTGTGTGTCGTGTTACATTGTCTGCGTCGAACTCTTACTGAGCCAGAAGATTTACAATCTTCAAGCACATAGTGAAACCAAACGCTCGAATCTTGTTTGCAGGTCTTAGATAAAGAGATTTCTATTACTCGAATAGCTAAACAACAATTAGTTTCAGCATAGAAATACTTAGCGAAGTAGGTTATTTCAAAACTATGAAATATTAGCGGCCGGCGTATAAATTATAAATATGGTCGCCGCGAGGATGCAGCTCAGGTATATTTACAATTGTCGGAATGTTAATTTCGGAGCATTCATACATTGACAGTGAATAAAAAGTTAATTTGACATACAGTGAAGGTTTTAATTCAATTAAAATGGAGTTTCTAGAACATATTCATAATGAAATAAAGTAGTTTATTTCGCACTTGCCGAAAAAAGGTGAAGAAGTTTCCGAAGTCCTCTCGACTATGGAATATAAAACGAATAGATCAGATTCATTTCTTTTGAGTAATTATCTCGAAGAGAAGATAATTATTTTTGGGTGTGTCAGCAACTTGCAGTTTTTAATGCAATGTACAAAAGTATTAGTTGACGGAACATTCGACTATTCTACGCAATTTTTCATATAATTGTTTAAAATTCATGGTTGCAAAAACGATCTCTACATACCGCTCGTATTCTGTTTATTACGTAGGGTTTACTACGTTAAAAATTTTATTTTTTATTTAGATAAGATCGGCGACAAGCAGTCGTCCGAAAAAATTCATCTGCACGGGGTTTTTTCCAACAATACGTGATTTTCACATAAAATCACGTATTATTTACGTAACGCGTTTTTCGTCGGCATCTTTATGTGCCGTGTTTTCTCGAACATTTTTTATTATGACCGAGCAGGTGCACACTCGGACGACCGAAACTCGATTTTTGGGTCTTATCGAGAGATTCAAAGTGTCACCGCCTGCGACTCGCACAATTCGAGTGCAGGTACGCCCACCTTGGCCAGTGGTTTTGTTTTTGGGCGGTAACTTGGAAAATGGTTTTTCAAGATACCTCTTTTCAGTCCTTGCCGAACTTTTCTGTCTCGAGGTCCGCGGTCAAACCTTTTCTTTTGCGGTACAACTGGTACCGATTCGTCGGGATTACATCAACTTTTTATTTTCCGTTACGCGTGAATAAAGTTTTATTTCATTTTATCTCGCGCGTATTTTCATTTTACTCATCCCGTCACCCTGTCTCTAAAATTACAAGATAAGCAAAAAGATACGTATGTAATTATATTGAATTGTGTCAGAAAATAGTGTTAAGATATGGATTTTATTTTGTACCTGAAATTCTCATCATCGATTTTTACGAAGGAATTCACTATGCAGCGAGGAACGTGTGGCTATCTATCAAGATTGTGGGATACCATTTCCACTTGGAGCAAACCTGATTCAGGAAACTGCAAAAAATTGGTATATGAAAAGAATATACTTCTATCAGCTCTGAAGATTGTGATATAAATTGGATATTTGGCCATCTATTTTTGCTTATTGAAGTTGTATGTGATTGATTCACTATTAATTTTATGAGTGTCCCACTAATAAACCAACTAATAACAAAATGATCTCCTTTAATGATTATCCAGTGAACAATTATATTTTTCTAGCAGCCAAATTTCCGCAAAAATTATGGGCTGGACTGATTCAGGCATCCATAAAAGACTCGTGAAAGTCTTTCATTTTAGCAAAAAATTTTTGCCATTCACACCGGAATATATTCGAGTTTTTAAGCGTGCTTATTGAATATCAAATTAGCTCATATACAAAAATGAAGAGCAGTGGAACAGTATGTGTAAAATCTTGAGGAACGAATCCAAATTATTCGATAATTAATACTGAATCACAGAAATATTTAAAATACTCCAGTTATTGTTTTGACTTCGTGATAAAAAAATCTGCATTGAATAAGCAACAGAAAAAAGTAAAAATATTGATGACTGAGGAGTGACTTTATTGAATAATGGCGATTTTATATTTCGAATTACACCTGCAATATATGTAGTCAGTCCTAATTTTGGTAAAAGCGAGAACGAAAGTAAAAATTTTTTTTCTGCTGATATTTTTTAAGGTAAATATCTAGAACATAATAAAATATCTGCTGTAGATGATATATCAATCTTTTAATGACTATTTGAATTTCAATGCAGCTGAAATATCTCTATCTTAAAGAGATTTTTCTTTCCAATAGAGATGACTAATCTTTTACCTAATCGGGTTATTTTCGGCAGAAACGACAAACTCTCATAAAAAGAATTTTGAGACAAAAAACTGAATGGTTTCGCAGAATATCAAGAAAATTGGAAAAACGACTTGCTTGTTTGGTTGTTCTATTCTGACAAAAATAACTATTATTTTCCAAGTATGTTTTTGACAGGTCGTTGCTTTTATTGTTCCATTATTTTTCGAATAATTGTTATTATTACTAAAGTATGATTTATTTTGTAGTTGATCAATTCACAATACAACGTTTTTTGAAAGAAAAAAAAATACTCTGCCGTTGGGAGTACGTGTATGTAAGAAAATCTATTCAAGTGATCGAGAACTCGTTAGTATTATCAATAATCAAATTTAATGCTACAGTTATTTGCAGAAACTTCGTGACGAAAAGTTAAGGCAATAGAGCATTATTAAGAGAAACTTAAAAAGACGTAGACGAAACAAGATACTCTATATACCTTGAGCGTTAACTCTACCCTATGCGTACTGCGCACTAGCCAAGCATCGAAAACTACACAAACCAATAGAGTTCCAATCGAACGAATCGAGAACATTACGCGAGTTCGAGCAGTCAATTAAACATGTTTGTATGTTTTATGTTTCTTCAAAATATGAATCAGTAGTTTTAAAAATCCCAACTAAAGCTGAAACTGAATTTCATGATCTAGACTGTGAGCTGAAGAAAATCTTCCAACATCAGTGACACGAAACTTGTTCTGTTGTGAAATCTGATGCATCTCAAGTTTCAAGATGTGACTTTCTTATTTTGTTTACAAATTTTATAAAAACGGATCAAGATCTCATCACAATATATAGTATCAAAAGTTTCAAAGTTTTGAACGAATTGATGAACTTGATGGTTCAAATTTATCCTCCGAAAAGAGCGATCTTCCATAACTCGAGAAAGTATTCTTGTGATGGCTACGGAATCTAAATGCTATACACCTTTTGATGCATCAGTCATTTTATTCAACAGCTTTAGAAACGTAAATATAATAATGTTTTCTATGACAGTTTAAAAAAACAAGACTATTTAAAGAAAGAACACATTATGCCAAAATGTTTTGGTAAGTTCTGTGACACAGTAGCAGTGTACGATGGTACTGAGATCCCAGCCGACACATTAAAATGTTTTAAATGTCGACTGAAATTCTATACGCACTATAAGAGAGGTTTAACTGTTCAATTTATGACCGAAATTTTTCCTGTAGGCCTTATATTATTTGTTAGTGAAGCTTATGGAGAAAGAGCATTTGACATATTTTCAATTCTTGCGAAGTACGCAAGTTTTGGAGAGTATAAGAGATGCTGTTGTGTTAATAACGTTTATTTGTAATTGTATAAGAACTTCAGCGATGACTACAATATTCTGCAATACATAATGGTAAGAGTTTTCTTTTTCAGTACCTATCAAATTGTAGGTATAATGACATGATTTTTGGAGAATTTTGTGTAATTATTTGTAAGATATTAATTGATAAAGACTGCTTGAGATCAAACAGTACTGGCTCATCAGATTCTATGACGATTCTATCCATTGATTATGCGAGTGAAGGCTTAGCTTGCAAGACAATCAAGCCAAATTCGTATACGATAGTAATTGAAATACTTTGTATAAATCTTTAGCTACACCTTCAAAGTTATTTCCTTGTAACGTGTATTTAACATTTATTTCTTTAGCCTAAAAATATTTCTTTGTTGTTCCTTCCTAGTTATTTTTTGATAACGAGTATATAAGGTAGCACTTGTAATTAAAATGTATACATAAGAGAATCTTTACAAGAAATAATTGCGTAACGAATTGATCTTAATATTTTACAAAAAATACCTGCTCCCAGTAATCTTGTACTTTCTCTCTTTTGTCCACTCGGATTTGCTTCTTTTCTCAACTTTCTCAACATTATTACAGACAAATACAACTTTGTATTTTTTTTCGCAATAATTTTGCATCGTAACAATCCCTATGAACGAAATTTAACAGCCATAAAACATGTCAGATAGTAAACGTAATAATGTAAAATTCAATGGAGTATGTTTGAAAAATGTAACAGAAAATAAAATACTGTTTTTAAATAATTAATTAAACATTACTTGAGTTAATTCAATCTTCAAGCATACTTGTGTTTTGCTCTACTAGTTTTGCTGGTAGATCTCATTGGTCTACTTTTAAGTACAGGTCACAATTATGGTCCAATTCAATTTGAAAACATTCTTCAGTTATGTACACTTTTTTCATGAAGTTTTGTTCATTTTTAATTTATTTGTTTTTATTTATCAACACTTCACTTTTTTGTTGCAAAATAATAATACAACAAGAATATGTTTGCAACTCTGGCTACCAATTAGCCAGTAGAAATTTTCAATTGCAACAATAAAGTCCTTATCAAAATTGTTGTTATTAAAATTATTGTTATTATCTATTGCTTGAATTGATAAGGTTGCTTTTATCACATACCTGAATGTTTTTATCACATATCAGAAGTCAAATTACTTTTATGTAGAATTATCGCGTGCAAGTCAATGTTTTCGCACGTTTTCTTCACTGTTCCAAATGTCACGATCATACCTAAATTTATTACTTGTTGATCCTTCATTATGTTTTATGAGGACGGATTGGCTTGTGCGAATTTGTATATAACATTTAAACGCAATGTCAATAAGCGATTCATAATTTTTGCAAAATAAAAACAATAGTGACAGCTTTAAATTTTATAGCTGCGTTCAAAATTGCACCTTTATGACCTCGATATGTGTTTTTACGCTAGCGTCGCTCAGCCTACGGTGATAATTTTGATTTTCATTGCCAACACATACTTATGTATACTTCTGTCTTCATTCTCATTTATTTCTATAATTATTATATTACTTTTAATTAAATGCGACTTTATTATTTTCGTTATTCGTCAGTACCGATTTTGTAGTGCCAGTGGCCAATAAGAAAATTGAATAAATGAACCGTTTTCATCGTCTATCTTGTACGCTAATAATTCAATATTTATCATTTTATTCATGTGTATAATTTTCATTATGAGTAAGTTAATTTTTATTAACTTATTTTATTTTGAGACTGTTGTTTAAAGATGTTTTGTCCTAAGGATTGTTTATTCAGGTTGTTTTATTTGGTATGTTTTCATTGAGATGTTATGATCGTTACTGAAACTAACACGTAACATTGTATATTGTAGTTAATTTGGTAATGACCTTATATATACCTTTTATGGTACAACGTACAAACGCGGAGCAAATGTGTAACTTCATATTTCAGGGGATACCCCCACCAGAAACCTTTACTACAATGGACAGTTTGGGTCTAATCTAAAAAGATAGTAATATCCCCAGCTTCTATTATTATGATTATTAAATTTTTTATGATTTGACATTTTTATTAATAAAAAAAAGATTATAGCTATTAA
>JABFQD010003171.1:0-13728 GCA_022817045.1 Psix sp. ZL-2020 | reverse complement strand
TAATAATAATAATAATAATAAAATAAAAAGAATAAAATTGTAAAAATTGAAAGAGTAAAAGAATAAAAATGATTATCAAATGAAATTTCGAAACTTTGAAGTATCAATTGCGCGTTCGCAACAAAGCATTGTTTTAGACTTGGTTCAATTTGGCGCCAAAAGCTCGCGTCGTGATTGGCGTGCGCAGTAGGAACGGTATTGGCGCGGCGTTTTTCACCCTCTTAGTTACTAGCAGGCCTTTACCTCTCATCAGAATTGGTTGTGTTGTTGCTGGCTAAGGACATGGAATATACCTATTAAAACAAAGTTTTCTTTTCGATTTTCGTTAGCCGGTCATAGTGATACAATTTGATCACATCAACGGTCAAATTTACAAGATCTTTTTTGCAATAACCAAGTAAGTTTCTACGTCGAACTGTTACTTTATAGTTTCATACATCAACAATGAAACTGAGTTTTGTTATTTGAATTGTTGCATTGTTATTTTATTGTTTCATTTCTAAACAATGCAACTGTGTTTTGTTATTTGATTACTTTTGCACGATTGATTTATTATTAATTCCTAATTGAACTGTGTACTGTTTTTTGTTCTTATAATTCAACTTTTTTAGACGCTTTTCTTTATTGCTATCATTTTTGAGATGAATTGCGTTTTTGTGTCGTGTTATGTGATTATTTTGGATGAACAAAACTTCTCACGTGACCTTCATATGTGTATACACTGAGCGATTGTTTGGATCAGATTTCAGGGAATACTTAACATAAAAAAACTTGAGTTTTCTTAAACTAATAGTTTGTTGATTGTTTGTATTACTTAGATTTAATATACAGTCGATTATTTTGCGATATATTTGTTTTTATTGAATTCATTAGCTTTATTTATGAATAGTGAAATTGCATCAAATTCTGTTATTGTTTTTATTTCATCATTTTAATTTGCATATTTTTATTTATTATGCTTTTGATATTCAAATTGAAATGTGAGATTTTTTAATATCGAATCAAAATATTTTGGAAGAAAAACATTGCAAATAAGTTTTTATCGAATCGCGAATACTGAATTTAAATTTCATTTGAATTTTATGTTTTCTTGTAAAAGTTCCAGAAATCAACTGCAACAATGGATGACGATTGGGATGAATCGAGTCCTGTACCAATAGTCCAAAATAACGTAAGATTCATTTTTCTTTTATCTACAATTGATATAAAATCAATGAAAAAACACCATTAAAATTGACAACAATGAAAAATGACATGTAAATAAATAGATAATTAACTTTTTCAGCGAAATTAAATTAAACAAAAATATTTGCTTAGTTACTGTTTTCTTTTCAAAAAATCATTTCAAATTATCAGCCTAATTAATTTCAAAGATTTCATAAAATATTATTTCAAAATATTCTTAATTTGATTCTTTGAAATATAAAATTATCTCAATAATTATCTACTTTAAAAAATCATCTGCATAAACATATCAAAGTAAGAAAGACAAAATTCTATCACTGTAATTAAAGCGAGATGTGTTTTTGCAGTCGACTCCAAACGATTCCGACAGATTCTTCGGCAAAGGTCGGGGCTACTCTAAGAACGATTCTTTTGATTCGGAAGGAAACGACTCTGGCTTCAGCAGCAGCTTTCGAGGTCGCGGAGGTCGCGGGCGAGGTGGCCGAGGTCGCGGCAGTGTTGACGAAGGAAATGGCGACGACAACGACGGCGGTTATCGGCCACGAGGTGGCGGTAGAGGGAGTCGCGGGGGTGGTCGAGGAGGATTCAACCGCAACAATGATGAGGAAGAAAATGGCGGCGAAGATGACAACGACGGGGGCTTTAAGCCACGTGGAGGTCGTGGAGGCGGCCGAGGCGGGTACAACCGTTACGACGACGAGGAAAATGGCGGAGACGATAAAGAAGGCGGTGGATACCGACCACGGGGGGGCGGCGGCCGAGGGGGAGGTCGAGGAGGCTACAACCGCAGCAACGACGACGACAACGACGGAGGCTACCGACCACGAGGTGGCGGTCGAGGGGGGGGACGCGGCGGCGGCGGCCGAGGAGGCGGCGACAGAGATGAAAATGGGGGAAGCGACGAGGAGAAAAAGGACGAAAACAAACCGCCCAAGGTGGAATATATCCCACCGGAATTGTCGAACGAAAAAGCAGACATTTTCAAACATTTACACACTGGTTGGTTTCTTGTTTGCGTCATTTCAACGTTGTGCAATTTGACAATTCAATTTTTATGGTCTTTATGGATTCTATAAATAATCACCTTTCTTTTCTCCTTCTTTTTCAGGTATTAACTTTGACAAATTCGATACAATCAAGGTCAAGGTTTCCGGAACGGATGTGCCACCAGCGGTGGAGTCTTTCGAGGACGCCAACATCTCGCGGCTGGTGCTGGAGAATATCCGCGAACTCAACTACACGAAGATGACGCCGATACAGAAACACGCCCTGCCGATCATCATGGCCGGACGGGATCTTATGGCTTGTGCGCAGACCGGCTCGGGGAAAACTGCGGCGTTTCTGGTTCCTATATTGACTCGGCTGATCAAAGAAGAGGTCGAGCGCGAAACCTCGAAGTGTTGTCCGAACGTACTGATCGTTGCGCCGACGCGTGAATTGGTTTCGCAGATCTTTGCAGACTGTCGCAAACTTGCGTATGGCTCGACGGTCATCTACAAGGAAATCTATGGAGGAGTCAACGTCGGACATCAGATTCGACAGATACAGGGTGGATGTCATATACTCGTGGCCACGACCGGACGACTAAAAGATTTCGTCGATCACGGTCGCGTGTCTTTTGAGAAGATACAGTACATCGTCCTTGACGAAGCTGATAGGATGTTGAATATGGGCTTTGCTCCAGATATCGAGAAAATATTTGATCATGAAACTATGGTCGCACCAGAGCAAAGACAGGTTCGAAAAATAATCATTTAAAAAATCAAAATGGTAATTTGAAAAATGATAATGAGAATTTAAAAAATAACAATAATTTAAATATGCTCAAAAATAAATGTTTGAATTGTTATTAGCAAATAAAAATTACAAAATGAAAATATTGTTTAGAAATACAATTTTAATATAATTAACTACCAATTTTTATTTCCAATAATCTCATCATCATTTGCATATTCTAGGTGATGATGTTCTCAGCGACGTTCCCCGAGGAGATTCAAAAACTATCTCACCGTTATCTGCGAGATTATCTTTTCGTGACCGTTGGTATAATCGGCGCAGCGAGTATGGACGTGACGCAAACCTTCTACGAGGTTCGTCGTCACGACAAGAAAGAGAAACTGCTCGAGTTGCTGAGAAACGAGACGATTGACAAGGATCACAAGGTGCTGATCTTCGTCGAGACGCAGCGCAACGTGGACTTCCTCGCCACCTTCTTGTGCGAGAACAACCTCATGGCGACTTCAATGCATGGCGCGCGCGAACAGAAACAGCGCGAGGAAGCGCTTAGCTACTTCACCTCCGGCCAGATGCCAATTTTAGTCGCGACAGATGTCGCCTCGCGTGGTCTCGACATCGAGAAGATCACGCACGTAGTCAACTTCGACATGCCGAAAGAAATCGAGAATTACACTCATCGAATAGGTAGAACTGGAAGAGTTGGCAACATTGGAAAAGCCACGAGCTTCTACGATCCGGAGCAGGACAGCGGCATCAAGGACGAGCTGGTGAAAATCGTTCGACAGGCGGAACAGGAGATTCCTGACTTCCTGGACAGCAACAGTGCTGGTGCATTTAATCCAGGAAGAACCGAGTTCGGTGGAAGAGATTTCCGCAAGGTGAATATTTGAGAATTCACTTTTTTTTTTTTATATATATATATACAAATTTGCATTTGTAAAAAATGAGGGAATTTGAAATGTTGAAAATTCATTTTTGAATTGATACGAAATGAAAAAAAAGAATTTAATGTTTTTTGAAAGTTGATGAATTTGTTGATGTGGGTTGATTTTGATTGTTATTTTTGATTTCAGTTCAATAAAAATCAAGACAGCGGATTCTCGGTACCTGCATCGGCTGAACCAGAAGAAGAGTGGTGATCTGGACCAACTTTATTTATCGCGAGTCAATCGATCAGTTCCTTGTTTATGAGATAAAAATTAATCTAGTAAAGATTCAGATAAGAAACGCTTGATGCGTTGTGAGAAGAGACAAAGTTATTATTTGTTTTAAGAAGAGATATTGTTTTTATGATGAGATGAAAAAGGAGAAATTTATTTGCCAGATTGAGAAGAATCGAGCTGTAATTCTTGACTTTTGTTTTCCTCGATACCTCGCAGCTAACATTGTATTTCTTTACAATATGCAAATGTATTAAAACACAAGTTCGACTTGGTTCAGCTATTGATAGTATTTCGAAGTATTCCAAACGTTAACAAGACTTGTAATTTCATAGTTGTGTCATTTGTATATCTACTTTTTATAATAAACACCAGCTGCAGAAGTCTATCTCTTTGCTTTACCTCAAAAACCATCAGAAAATGAATCATCTTTTTCAATTCGATATTCAATTTCATTCCATTCCATTCGATTCAAAAGTGTTTTAAAGTACAATACAAAGAAATTGCGTTTTTACATTATGTTATTAAAAAATACTTGAGATGCTTTCCTCGCCATTTGACTCGATTAAAAATATATATCTTACCATCGTTGACCGCCATGTCCATCAAGTGAAGGTCTTCATCGTTGAGAAGAGACGAGAGAAAGCCGTCAGTGGTTTGGTTGATGGTGTCCGAGGTTGACGTATGGTAGTACATCATGTCATTTGGTTCGGACTTATATGCTGCACCGTTTTCCGCGCCCATTGGTTCGCTGCTGTTGGTCAGGTTCATGGACGTCGCCACCGCTGATCCCAGATTCGATGGCCCACCTGCGTTTTTTAGCAATTTAGTTCATACATCTAAGACACTCTTTACCCAATCAAAATTGATTGAAATGAAAAAAGAAAAAAGTACAAATGAAAATTGCATTTTCAAAAAAAAACCATATCAATTTATCTAACTCTTTTCTTCTTTATCAATTCAGGTCCTACTCACCAACGTTATGATAAGGTCCAGTAGCATTAAGATCGCCAACAGGTGGCGCCAGCGTGGCGTTGTGTAGGACCACGTTACGCGGCGCCTCGTAGTGGCCGTGGCTCATTCCGTGTCCGGTGTAGCCCGGATGAGTGGGCAGAGCAAAGTCCGGGAACAGCGACGCCAGATCCTGCCACCTCTGCTCCATGCTCATCGCCCGCATGTACGGCATGCGGCCCTGAAAACATATTTTCCCTTAAAAACGACTCTCCCAATTGTCTCCGTGCAGTTCGGCATGCAAATGTCGAATTCTATTTTCGTAGCGCAACTTTTTGTACCATTTTTTGTACGCCCATTCTTATTTTTGTACGCTCATTTTTTGTCTCGCAGAGATCGCGCACGCGACTTTTTTGCCTCGCAGTTCATCGATTATGCCGGCGATAAATCCGAGCCGGCCACCTGTCAGGTGGCCGAGCGGACCCCCGTCGATACGCGTAGGTGTCGCTCGATTTCAGCCACATTTATAATCGCACGACACACGTCAATCAGCCCTCGAATACCAACGACTAAATCTCAGCTAAGATCGCAAGATAACTATTGTTGCGTGGTCGCATCCTCGATCCTTTCATTCATTTTAATACGCTAAGAATCATAGGTCGAAAAAGAGTTTCAAAAAAGTTAGCAAACACGAATCCGAAGCTGAAATTGAATAACGTCGTTTTTTGTAAAGTCGCGTCTTTTATTTTTGGATCCAGAATCGATCAATAAAGTTTGTGGTATTTCGATAAAGTCAAATTAGACTCTGAAGCTGGTAGAAAGCGGCGACGAAACGGAGAAAAAATTGATATGAAAATAATTGAAATCACGCGAACTAAACTCGCACAAAGGAAGACGATTAAATTGGAATCACAGATGGCGTTTGCTCTCTAATGTCGTCGCGTAAGATGAATAGGAAGCCGCGACATCAATCAGCCTCGCGCTGCAATCTGTTGCGGATCTCACTTGTCATCGCATCTGCCACCTAATCTGGCACGAATCCTCGTCCGATTTTCATTCTAATTGCACGCGACAGCGCAATTGATTTTCCTCGCTGCGATCGATTATTTAGTCGTCCATTTCCGCCGAGCGGAATCGTCGTGCGACTTTTTGAGACACTTTTTTTCCGTTTCCTTTTTTTTACCTCCAGAAGAAACGCGAAAAATCATTGGACTATGATTAATTGAATAAATGTGTGACGCGACAAAAAAGAGGAAAGTAATTGGAATAACGTTGCGAAGGCGAGAAAAATGCATTCGAACACAACGCGAAATGAATTTAACCGAGCAGCGATGGCCGCTGTGTCGAATGAATACGCCACGCATTCCTCGGCTACCGGCGCTTATGATTTATGTACGCGCACAATTCGTTCACTTATTTCTCTCCGACTGTCGCCTAATTTCCATCCGAAGGATTCCCGAGGGCCGGAAACCAAATGACAGTTTCTCACTGACAGCCAATTAAGTCAATCATTCTTAATGACAGCTATTCAATTTCATTCAATTTAATCATTTTTTTTCAAAAAGACTCAAATTGCGATTGAAAACTGAATTTATTTCAAGCTAATACAATTACTCGACTTGTTTGATTTAGTTCCATTTTTCACTGACAGAGGGGGTTGTTTAAAAAATGTTGCAAAATCACTTGCGAATGTAAATTTGCAACATTTTGAGATGGATTGTACAAATTAATATTAGGCTTTATTTTGACATAATATTTTCACAGTCGAAAATTCAATTTCGATTTAATCGAGTAGTTGGAAATACGAAATTTGGATGCAATATTTTGTAATTGAATATTTTGAAAACGATTCATTTTGTTTTCTTCGACTCTCAAAATCGTTATTTTTGACGAGACCAAAGTGAAATTCCGCCGCGGAATTCCGGTAAACATTTGGCAGTGACCTTCAGATCGCATGACACCTGCCAAACCGCGACTACAAATCACCTTACTCTTTCTTCCCCGAGTTTTCCTACCCGATGTCATCCTCGATTCGTCACACCTTTCATCCCGGCCATAAACTCCTGCGACTTTTTTCGGACATTCCTCACAGCTTGAAGCAGCCTCAAAGTAAACACTCGATTTTTCTGCCAAGCAGCTTTGATCCTTTCTCCCACGCCAATGATCGCCAGTATTTGTCGATTCAAATTTATCATGGGCCTTTTTATTTATTATAATTGTGCGCGCGTTTTCGAGGAGTTTGCGCTGCCACTACGTGATCTAGGAGAGCTCGATAACGAGCTAGCAAACGAGCTACTCGAAAGTCGAGGTCCGAGGTCGGCATCGGACGATCATTCAAATCCCCTGACAGCAGATATAAAGTTCGCTCATCGAGCCTTCGCTGCCTTACATTTGTCAATTATTCACTCGACTTTGTTGCAACACTTTTTTCCCTATAAATTTTTCCCGTCATTTATTTATGAAAAGCAACGATCCTGCTTTTTCCTTTTCACTCGCTGCGAAAATGTTACATCATGTAACTTAGTAGAGAGAGAGAGAGAGAAAAAAAAATAAAAATCGAAAAATTGAAAAATGAATTTCTTTTTTTGGACTTTTCGTTATTTTTTATTGTAATATTACAGTTAGATGGTAATAAGAGAAAAGTTATTTTGCCAAAACTGTACTCTGCGTGTTTTATTGTAAGAGAATAATATGATTTTGATTTTTTTTGCAGCTAAAAATGAAGATAGATAAGGCAACCTGTTTTGTGGCCGTAATTATCATCAGGCCTCGTCACCGACTCATCAACGTTGACATCAAGTTTGCGAGCAGAGTGTGAAATTACGTGCTTTTATTGCGCCGCTGATTGTAACGCGATTTCACGACGACCATAAGGGCCTCGGTGATTGCGCTAACGCGAAAATCATTTTCACCTGTATATATCCCTGTAACTGTTTGCGCGCGCGCGCGCGCGCGTGTTAGTGTGTCTGTGCGAGCGACTATGGATGCGCAGAAAAAGGAAGAAATCGATGGAATATTTTGCGTGAAACAAAACACAAACTAATTTGAATGTTGCGTTTGTTCGCGGCGATAAGCTATCTAGGCGTTTTGTTTGCCGAGCCCAGGAAATTTACGTCTCGAAATTTTCGCCGTCGCTTCGATTACGAAATGTCGTCACGAGCGCGTTGCTGATAACCATTTCTCTTTATCGCATTGAAACAATTTACATTGCTCCGTCGAATTTGACACACAAATCACGCTGATAAAGTCGCAGAAAAACACTACGATTATTTATTGTTTACGCGATAAGCTTTTTTCACTGGCAAACAATCGTTTCATAATTCCAAATCCTTTTTTTCATTCGAGCGCCGTTGAAAAAGCTCCTAACGCATCGGTATTTTGATTTGTCCATTTTGCCATTGTCTTTGTGGTTACGAGTAGCCTTTGAATCGTAATTATGTTTACTTTGTTTCCGGATCGTGAGAACGTACCGACAGCGAAGATTAAGTTGTTCGAAAATCTGGATCGGCCCGAGAGTAAACCACAAATCCACTTTTCTCGACTAAGATGTTTTGACAAGTCGTGAAAAGTGACCTTCATTTGTCCGAACTCGCCACGAGTCCTTTTGTCATGCTAATAACTCAAAACAAATAGTTCTTCACGAGCTCGAAGTATAAATCGATGTTTGTTCTTTATCGAAATGCGGAAGATTTGAAACAGCCGATTTTCCGAGTTGAATTCTTTGTTCGATTTTAATATCGAAGGTGTCAACTGTAAACGAAATTGATCGATTGTTTGGGAAATGAGTTAACGGAGTGTTTTTTGTGGCGTTTTTTGAACTGAGACAAATGTCGAAATTGAATTGGAAAACTGGATTTGTGGTTTGGTTTTGTGGAATAGTAGAATTCAATAATAAGCTTTTAATAGTCGGCTTGAAATTTTTTGGATCGCTTTTTATCGTCGCTTAGATCGAGTTATCAAGTGGAGACACCTCGTAATTATTTATAGATTTATCTTTACATATTTATGTAATGATCATGAGACCAATTAATTGAGCGACATCGCTTTTTTTCCGCTCGATATTATAAATAAATTGCCACGCGTGTTACGTAAGAAACGGACTAATAACTATTTTTGTTGTAGCTGCGTGAAAAAGTGGACTACCAATTAGTCAGAGCAAACAAACGCGTTCAAATCCTAATGTCGTGAAATTTTTTTTGCCCAGTCATTTGATTTATTTTTTCAACACGCCTTTGGTTTTTATCTCTTTATAACGAAACTCGCGGAGTTGATGGAAAATGAGCGCAATTTACGTTCATTTAAGGCGCTCGTTAAGTTGCGTTTAGATGGCGAAAATGGACGGCAAAAATTGCCAGCTTTCTAGCCGGATGGGCGATATATTTCACGTTGCCATTTTTTTTTCCAGCCACTTCCGGGTTCGAAATTGAATAATACAAAGGCTGGCGAACAAATTTCAAAGTTTGATTGGCTTGCTATTATTTTACATATTATAATTAGTTTCGGTAAATGAAGTTTTAATAAACGTGAGAAGCGACTGATTATTTGAATAACGTACTTTTATTGTTTGAGTGATTTTAGTGAACCTTTGCTCCGACGCGACGCGTGTTATTACATGTCAAATATGAATCCTTGTACTGTTAATTAGTTGCTAACGTAATAATTTTTTGTCTTCTTTTATTAAAATGAACAACACGAGAGAGAAACGAGAAAAATTGATCCATCGTTAAGTCTAATTATTGCGATAGTTGAATCGATCCGGCCGATATTCTGCCATTGTTCGACGGAGTTTCGATTTATGTACAAAAAATGGCATTTTCATTTTCGATTCTCAATACAGGTTGTTCGAGATTTACAGATCATCGATAGCAACGATGAGATTTATCGATACACCATCGACAATAGAACTTATTGTATTCAACTAAAAGCATTCATATCGATTATAAAGAATCGAAGAATTAATTTGTACTTTTTTTGACTCGATTCGAATGAAACTCACTTCTGATTCGAGTTCAATCGTTTATGGTTAGATCGATATTGCGTTCGATGAATCGAATTATATCGACCTCTCGAACGGTTCGATTTTGAAATCGATGTTCGATTAGACGATGATATATCGATTGCACAGGATAAAATTATCGAGAAATGAAAAATCGTTATTTTATATTATGATCGCAATTGATCGAAAAACAATGTTATCGAGTGAATATATCGTAGCGAGGTATCGATAGTCGAGGTATCGATAATCGAGCAATCGATATGTTGTATCGAAATTTGTGATTTTTCAGACTGGAGAAGTAGGCGATTAATGAAACGGTTGTTCGGAGTGGATTAGGTCGTATGTGGAAAAGTGGCGAGCAGTTAAGGCACAAGCGTGTTCTCGACGACATGCAAATGACGTCGGGAAGGCAACTAGCAACGCGGTAGCAATTATAGGTGAGCGGGGTCAGTGTTAATGCGACACTCGCGTGAGAGAGCGCTTCCAAAAATGACATGCTTGTCGCTCGGGCTTGCGTAACCCACAATACTTAGCGCAGAACATGCACGCGGAGTATTTAACTGTGCGGCATCCTCAGCTAACCGACAATTTGGCACACGCTTGGCAAAAGAAAATGAAAAGCCATTGTCTCAAAGACTCGTCATTTCTCATTGAATGCGCGTTTCATTCAGCTAGGAAAATACGCAATTAAAAATGCGATTGTTAGTTGCAAAAATGACGATCTCGCTATTCAAAAAGCCACTTCAATTGAAGCACCCAATTTGTGTCGAATCATTGCACCGCGATCCTCTAATTGGGGGGCCAAAAGTGTGATTAACAGTGGGCGCAATTATCGCGACTCACTTAAACAATGTTTGACTTGGTTCGAGCAAACAGAAGCCGTTTGTTTGGACGAAAACATTTTCGGTGCCTCGGCTCAGATATACCTGCTATTTACCCAGCGATAAAATTCGACACTCGCGCTCGTGGCGCTCGCGCGCAAATAATTGTTACCTGAAAAAATCCCTCGTCCAAGAACACGCTCCAACATTCTGAGCCGGACTTGAGCAGTTGCTGAACCTCATTCATGTGTGACCTTTGACCCCACTTGGCACTTTGCATGCAGGAACCAATCACATCGCTCGCACGCCGCACCCGGAGAACGTCGCGCTCGAGACCTGTCCGGAGCTAATCTGCTTTCGGGATCCGGATCTGAGACAAGTCGCGCGGAGACTAGGATGATTCTTAAGGAGGCTCGGTGCGTGGAGAACTGGGGCCGCCGCGCTGGGAAGGGGTCGCGCGCGATCATTGGCGGACACCGCGCGCTACACGTGTGGTCAACCTGGACCCGACTATGCACCACCTGCATAGGTCATTGTCACGAGCGCGAGACCGTCCTCAGCTCTGCACATTGGACGGCGCAATACTAATCTAATGAGAACCAGTGATTACGATCCCAATTCTTTATCAGACTGATAGCGCTGTGTGCAACTATGATAACGACGCGCTTTTTGCGTTACACCAACCGTGGACCCCTCCGATGGAATTCCAACAGCTCTTTGCTTTTTAAGGGCTGCAAAGTCGACTCCGACTCGCGTTTAGGCTTTTATACCCTGATACAATTTTGTTCAAGGTCAATTTCATTTCGCCTTACAGAATTTTGAGAATTACGATTTTTATTATGAACGTAACATTACTTTTATGTAAGATGATTGTGCGAAGAAAGTATTTTTCATTTTCAAGTTTTTTCTATTTTTATTCAGTGAATGATTGTTTGTAAGTCAAACTTTTTTGAGTTTGTAAAAAAAGGATTTTTGGTGGAGAATGAAAAATTGTATTTCTTTAGGTCATTAAGATGTTTTTGTTAGTGACAAATAAAAATTAATGATGACGATGAGACGAATAAAAAAATCATAAAACTCGATCATTTTATTTTTATAATATATTTTTGCATGCAAAATCGTATGCATTTTTTCAAATAAAATAACAACTATCAATTTTTTTTACGAAGCTGTCTAGTGAATTTATGAAATTTTATAAAATCTGCAATGTAACTAAGAAAATTTATAACCGATAGAAAATAATATATTTTGTTTTACAAAAGAAATCCTGTAAATTTTGAGATAAATGAAACAAACAAAAAAGTCCTTAATCAATTTTTGTACAAACCTAAAAATCAGCAACATCGAAAAACTCATGAAATAAAATTTAACCAAATAAAAAAACAAATTTAAGAAACAATAAAAATTAAATCAAATCAATATCAGTCAATAAAACAAATTAATCAAAAATAAACAAAGTCAAAGAGCAAAACAAAATTGAATTAATAATTCCCAAATGAAACCAATCAATTAAATAACTTTATAATTCACTAACGAAATCCAAACCTGCAAATCTGCAAGTCTAGTTACTTTGCATTTAATACAAAAATCAGCTTGCAGTACTGCAATGAAAAAAACTTTTTCCAGTCACTTCGCTCAGTCTAAAAAAACAAACTCCAAATGATCTAATTAAAAAAGCGTGAAAAAAGCTCGGTACCTTACTACCCGAAACATGTCAGTGCAATAAACATCCAAGAGTCAAAAACTTGAAACAAACGAAGTGACTGGAAAAGAAACAAACAATCTGTAGCCGTAGCGACTTACACACGCGTCGAGGCGGAATTTGGGAGCGAGACAGGTTGCGTAAGAGGTGTTTCCTCGAAAACGGATAATGGTCTTCTGATTGGTGTTCACGTTCGTCTCGGTGTGTGGGTGCGCGCATACGTAACGACCGCCATTCAGGCATGAAGCGATGTGGAATCGCGTGCTCCGTCTCGTGAGATTGTCCCTTGAACTTTGAGGCCCCAAGGAGAGCTTCAAGGAGACCGTATTTTAACTTTTGTAATTATCCACCCAAATTACACTCTTTTACGATCGAATCATTCATTAGATAAAACTGTGTCCTCGTCAACGTTGTTGAAGTACTTTTCCAAGACTTCTTGTTTTCCTGCCGGGCGACCGTGCCGGGACCAAATTCGGGTACACAAACACAGGCCACCTGGTGTTTCAATATTTGTACTAGTTGTCGTGGGATTGCGTTGTAATATGTCATGGCTTCATTGTCTGCGAGATGTACTTAGCGAATGCGTAATTGTCGTTTCTTGCATGAGCTACGACATTGACATTTGACGTGTCGAAGCTGCTGCCTGGGAGGGGGCAGCTAATGATTGTATGTCATTTTTGAGAATTCTAGTTGGAACGTATGATTTGCGCCGGGAAACTGCGTGTCTAATGAGATCTTTTCTTCAGCGGCCCACATTAAAACGACACAAAGAAGACCCTCGGGGAAACTGTACCGCGCGATTCCGTCGAGTAATCCTTGCGAGACTTTTCCGAGACTTTTCCGACCCTTTTTTCATTGTTTTGCATTGCTTTTTTGTACTGCGAGTTTTCACGCTGTTGTGGTGGCGCACGTGATTGTTATTTTTTAGTTTATGATTTGAGCTTCTTCTTGGCTTTTAAATAAACAGTTTCATTGATTCTGGGAATTTTCCCGGAAGGTCCGCTGTGTCCGTTTTGGCCGTTTGTTTGACGCTCATTTTTGTAAGGTTGAAAAGTCACAGCCTTGACAAATAGCGGTGCGGGATTTGGGATTAAATAATAATGGGGTATTGACAGGAAATTATTAATGTCTTTTTACACGTCGTGATTTGTATTCAGTTTTTTATTGCTTTGTTTT
>JABFQD010003170.1:0-13730 GCA_022817045.1 Psix sp. ZL-2020 | reverse complement strand
TCGATTATTTTTAAGGTTTTTAAAAATGGTTCAATTCAAATTAAAACTTTTTAAATTCAAAACGTTTTTCTTCATTTCTTTACAGTTTTCACAAATGGATTTAGTCAATTTTGAAACTATAGACGACTTCTCCTGTTTTTATATAAGTAACATTCATATATATTACATATTTATAATTATCATTTATTTTATATTTTTATAAACAATATAGAAGAACTAATTTTTAAATGATCACTTATTAATCAAATTTGATAAGTCATATTAAAAAAATAAGTATTACAAATATAAATTATTGAATAGTGGTATAAGACGATATTTATTATTATTTTCTACCAACATAATTGAATTTAATTTATAGACAATTAAAATTTACAATTGTAGCACAAAAATAATTGTTTATTATTATTTTGTCCTTAAGCGTACTGACTCTCACCCTTCCTCTAAATGTTATTTTATATTATGATTAATTACGAATTCATAACTATTAATCTATGAAACATATTTTCTAACACGTGTATTTGTAGAAATTAAATAACAGTTTGAAATTACAATATGTTCTTATAGAATTCTAATTTTTAAAAATATTATTTTTGTTACTTTTTATATTTGTGTACTTATCTATAATTTATAAACTAAGATCTTCATAAATTTCATTTATATGAACTATGTTTTATTAGTTTTCTAATATTTAAGCACAATCATTAACACATTTGCATTTATGTATATTATATATGGAAATATAATCTATATATGTACTATATTCATATATATACTAAATATATTATATATACATGTAGATTATATATCTTTATACATATATAGATGTATATTATACTGTTATTAAAAATACATTTTATACCAAAATAAACTATTTGGTTAAACGATTGAGTTCAAACAAATAAGTATGAGACGATTAAGATCGCAATGATGTTGATTATCACGCTAATTCGATGCTGCGATATTCCTTGCGGTTGAGTAGTGGCGACAAAAGAGGGCATTTGCATTGGTGCAGCAGATCAAGAGACAGAGATTGCCGATGAAGATAAGGCTGTCTTTAATCCCTTGAAATAGGACCTGTTAATCGTAACTACTGTGTCGATGGTCGTCGCGGGAAAAAAAGCGATTGCTATCTTGGCCAACCCCTCGGCTCCATATGCTGTGTTAATAAGAACCCTAATAACCGGCTCTCGACACGGGGGCTTGTCAGCCAATATTTTCTGTCCTCCGACAGTATATATATTCGCCCCGGGAAAAGATCTGTTTGTTGTAGTAACACAGACATCAGCCAAAAGTAAACAATTGCTCATCAACAATCCACCTGGAAGTCTCGCTTAATTTTGTTAAACAAGCAAACAAGTTCAATGACTAAAAAGTTGTGCAATTTAGAGTCTAACTTTGTTTGAGAATCTGCAACTGCATCTTGATTACGTCATATAAATGGAGCAGTTCGTTAATTAACGTAACTCAAATGAATAAACATCATTCGATTTAAGCATCTCGAAACCAAAAAGCGACGTCTTAACGACGGGCTCTGATTACTCGGCGCAAGTTTTATAAGTCGAGCGCATAAAACTGATGCCGTTCATCCCCTTGGGTGTCTCGTCCGCGACAGAAAATTATGCAGATGGCGGAGAAAAGCTTTGATAAACACGACTGTCTCTGATCGTTATGCAGATTCGTGCCACTGTAAAATGGCGGCAATCTCACCCTCTCACTTATCCCTCTTGTCTATTCATGGCAGCCGCTTCTCCGTCTCCTCCCTCCCTCCCTCCCTCTCTGTCGCACCCACGTCGAGCGCTGGACCGCGAGTGTTTCGGTTTTCTCACAACCCCTCTTTCATCCCCTGATTTTCACACCCTGGACTTCCCGAGTCGGAGGCGAAGCATCGCCACCCGCGCCCAGGGGTGCCACGAACTGGCCACGGCGTCTGCGCGCGACGCGTTCTGCAACCCCATTGGAAGCTACCATTAATGCTTCAAGGCACCGTTCATCCCCACTCTCCTAACTACTTTTTATCAACATCAAGCACTGCGTTAACAAATCTTAAATCATTTCTGATATCCCATCAGCTTTTTCTATCAAACAATTTGTTGGTTTTTGTACCAGCAGTTGTAGAAGATCTCAAAATTAGTCATTAATGATAACACCTTTAGAACTTTAATTGTTTGATCGTACTGATTAGAGTGCTTAAGATATTTTGATTTTGAATTATTATTTATTAGAGTTAAGTGGTATAAAATTTACGTACATAATTCATTTTACTCATGAAAGCATAAATGTAAACAATGTATATAATGTTTGTATCAGAAAAAATGTGCTAATTTTAAGTTAATGAGCGAAATTATAAGCATTGTTAGAGATTTGAATTTACAATAATCCTACTGAAGTAATGTAATATTTTGAAATTAAAATTTAAAATTTTGAAAAAAAAAGATTCGGAGTTGTTTAATTAATTTGACATTTTTCTAGCGTTGTAGCTATATTAAAATATAATGAACATAAATATAATATTTATATATATTATTTATATAATAAATAATAATAATAATATATAATAGTAATATAATAGTAATAATATAATATTTATATAAATACTTTAATAATTAATACGAGATATTTATAAATGATATTTTAAAGAATATATTTATAACAAAAAATATAAAATACTTTGTAATGAACATTTACAACAGAAACATTTGACATTTTTGCATTTTAAAACTTGTTATCAATAATTTTTTTTAATTCAAAAATTTTACTTTTACTGTGAATATTCAAATTTTATCAATATTTCTTATATTTATTTGCAACGAATTTTGTCTTCAATAACGCAACTCATAGAGGGCCATTATAATTTGGAACGCAATTTCAAACTTATTTCATTATTAATTTCATTATAAAAATTCATTGTCATGTATTAATTTGAATTTAGTAATCGCTCAAAATCAATTGACATTTTAACCATGAAAAAAATAAACACCAGATGGCGTTTTGTTTTTATCAAATTTAATAATCTAAGACAAATTATTATTTTCCCATTTTCATACGTTCGTACGTAAAACCTTCTGTTTAAGACTAACAAAATTTAATCGCCGTTGTCTCAACGTCGTTTCGACTTAACTTTTCTACATGGGTAGAATAAGGTTTTTGTATCACTTTTTGATCTATAAATATAATTATATCTTAATGTTCTATTTTAAAAGTCTATAATAAATAAAAAACTATTTCTACACAAGAACCATGTGATTGGAATATGGATTTTGAATAAACTACATAATGGGAAAAAGTTCACGATCTTTGAGAGTAGACTAAAAGTTGAGTTATAGTTGAAGCAAATTTCAGTGAATGTAGGCAAACGCAGTTGTTTAAATGAATTCAAAATTGAATAATTTCAAAGAAAAGTTGTCCCGAGTGCACATTCACAGCAACAAGTTCAAATGTTTGTATTTGATGATTAGTCAAAGGGCGAATTTTGGAAAAATAATCGAGCGTTCATTGAATCTGAGTGGCTGACTTTTTGAAAGATACGTAATAATAAGCTGGAGCTCGTTGAACGCGACGAGCGTACACGCAGAAGCAGATTCTTTGTGTCCTTCGTAAAAAGCAGCGCATCTGTCGTTTGATGCAATTAGCGATATGAAAACGTTACTGTAGATTGCGCAAATGCACATAAGAGTCCAGAGTTACAGAGTATTTCAGTCTATGTTTTATTCATGTACATTATACGTGCCAAATTGCGCAGGGCTGCGAAGGAATTGCTTATATTTAAGCACAAGCCTTTTTCTCTGGCTAGTATAGAAGGAATATTTTAACGCCTCAACTAATAGTCTGCTACGTGTTTTGAATCATACTTGGATATTTTCACTGAAACGCTGCTTCGACTTAATCATTCAGTAATCTCTGCTTTCATGTTCAAACAGACAAAAAATAATGTCAGGAAATTCTTTTCATTTAATAGTTCGAAAGATATATAATTGATTACAATCTAAAATTGTTTCAACGCGAAACAATCTTTTTTGCTTTTTTCATAAGTTGGTATAATTAGGGATAATTATTGGCATAAATTTTCCTTCAGCATTGCATTAGTTTTGTGTAATTAGAGAGATAACAAAGATTTGAACGGTGAAAATGTTTGTTAACGGATATCGCGGTTTGGTGTAATTGCGAGCGTCGTTTGCACGTAAAGCAGTGTCTTTTACATTCACAACGAGCTCAAAATACGGAGGTTGGTTTCGCGCGATTGGTCGAGATGCCGAATGTGCTTGGGGCGTGGCACTGGCTGAATCCCTTCTCCACAGCCAGCCGTTCCCTCGTTTCAATTATTATTTGATTACGCTAATTGCCATCCGCGTTCCAACCTCCTTCGATCTGGTGCACTGGCACCAATGCCGCCACCTTTTACACGGGGCCATGTGCGCCTAACCGTGAAGAGAGCTTTTTAAACTAATACTCAAAAATAATTCACTTCCAATGAAAGCTTTCATTGTTCTCGGCAAAGGAACGCTTTCATTTCATTACGAAAAAAATGTTCATTCCAAGAACATGATTCAATCATTTCTTCAAATCAACATTTTTGTAACTGTTTGAATAAGGATATACAAGTTTATTTTCATTCGCAACAATGTTGGTGTTTGGTTAAATAATCATAAGTCAAAATAAGTAAGTGTGATAAAATGTTGTAACAAGTATAGTTGCTATACGAATTTTTGTCAAACATATTGTTTGAAATAGATTAGTAACGGTGAACAAATATCTATTATACAAAAATAGATGATATTTTCTAAACTTTGACCTTATTTAAAACAGTTATTATTGTCTATATATATTTCGCGTTTATGTAAGAACACTAGAAATATAACAAAAGAATCGTAAAACAAAAATTTATAATATAATACGATTGCAATCACAATAACGTATAAAATTATTTGCAAATAATGAACTGCCAAGTTGTGATTGTGCAATAACTCTATAATCGCATTTATCTCGTTTTTAAGCACGCGAATCGTAACTTGTATACTCATTGAAAAGTTATTATATATTGTATATAATCATTCAGTATAAATCGCAACTGAAAAGCTTATTTTCATTTTTAGCGTACAATAATTACACGTAAGCAATCTAATATATATAAATTTTCCATAGCGAAATATTTATGTATAAAAAACATAAGGTTATTTTAGTTGCTGTAACCACAATGGGACAGAACATATTGAATATAACAAGGTTATATAAAAAGACAATTTTGACTCATCATATTTGACATAAATGCACTAGAGAAAAACCGTTTTGTTTTTTATCGTAACATCGTTGATTTAGTCGCAGGCATGCAAATCGGCTCGACGCGAAATTGTTCTGACAGTTTAGCTATGACAAAAACACAATAGAATGTGCCGTTTCCTGAAAGCCGCATGCGGCGGTAATTTCTCTCTTTCTGTCTTATTCGTAGTGGCTTTCCATTTGCGGCGCGGCTTGTTTCGAAATGGCGGATATCGCGGACAGTTTAATGCCGCACTGTCGTCACGCGTGCTCGTTAGCGGACGATACTTTAATATCATCGAACCGCGGCTCGCGCAACCGGCACAAACGTTATATCTACAATACAAACGAAATGTTGCGCGCACGTTTATATCCGCCGAAATAAACGAAACTGCATTTTTGTCCGGCTTATTTTGCGTGAAAATGTCAACTTTGTTACTCGTGAAGCGCAAAATAATGCTCGCGTATCGATCGCGCGGATTAATAAAAAAGTTTACACGCGAAATATTTGAGAACGTTATTTCATCGGCGATCTACTTTTTGATTGCGCAAATTTGATTGTTGAATCGTGAACGGTACTTATTTTTACGCTTAATTTCACGGGATAACATTTCGCAGTTTGCAAAAAACGGCACGATTTTTTGAAATGTCGAGCAGAGTTTGAAACTTGTCAAATTTGTGACATTCTGACATCGGTCTGGTTCTAAGTGGTCTCCGTTTGATGACGGTTATTATCATGATGCGCTGTTTCCTGCGACCATGAGATCATCCACCTACTCGTTTGTATAAACACATGTATGTGGTGTACGGATAGCACAACACATTCCAACATAAACACGATAAATAATTTTCGTCTTTTACACCCAAATTCCAACTCGCGTGCAAAAAATGGAACTTAAACGTATGAGGAAATATGTTATTATCATTACGATGAGTTGTACTTTTAAATGTAGTATTTTTCATGCACGTTTGAAAATCAAAATAAGTGTAATTTTATATTCGCTTTTTCAAAACAAAAGGCAATTTCGTCCAATCAAGGAATAATTAGAATTCGCGTCGAAACGGCGCAGTGATTTGAATATTCACCGCCAATTTTGCGCAAACAAAAGGTGTTACTTGGCATCATCTTACGGTGTCCTTTAAGGTGACGTTTCCCCGATCCTGCGGTGGCTCCTTTAACAGCGACGCTAGCAGAAGTTCCTCTTTGGTTGCAAAGGAGGAGACAAGTTTGCGTCTCTGTTAATCACTATAATTGATATTCCGTTGATATCACCTTGCAGCTCAGCAACGGGGTAACGTGGTAACGAAGTAACGTGATTAAAGGGAGTCTCTTATTGGCTCACTTGTTCGCTCCTTCAATCAAATTATATTATTACTTCAAGATCTTCAACTGATCGACACCACTCCGTCTATTCAACTGCGCATCTTCCCTAAATTTTCACCCTTAAACTGAACGAGTTAGAATAACCAAAATTAATATTATTCAAAAATGTGCATTTTTGATTACATATTTTTAATATTAATTCAGTAGTTTTTAGAAAATTCACTATAAATAATATTTAATTGTTTTTTCAATTTAACTATAACCATACAAAAATTACATTCAAAATTCAATTCGAAATATTACTTTATTAAGTTCATTATAATGTGATGATTTTTTTATTTTGTTATAAAATATATTAGTGTTTCATGAATTTATGTATTCAGTCGAATATATATCTGTAAACAAAATTATGATTTATTTAGAGATCAATATCTAGCTATTTTATATCTATAACTTTTTTGTAAAAATGTTATAACCAAAGTGCTCTTATGAATTGTTAAGATGAAAACTCATATTTCCCTTGTTCAAACCATTGAATTAATATGAATTATGGCGAAAATATTTTGTCACGTTGTATATTCAATTTATGATTTAATAACGTTTAGGATTTAGGTGAGTTATATAAGAAAATATGGTTTTCAGTTTTGTAGATCATTGTATACAGTACAACGAAAATTATGCACGCGAAGTAAATCTTAGACTGTGACTTCCGCACGACGTCGAAAACGCTTTCGACTCTTACGACTTGCCAATTATTTTGTCACACCAGGCGAACACCTTGAATTTGCGCTTAGTAGTATATTTAAGCATAAAGTTGCGGCGGCGTAGCCAGAGCTCGTATTGTAATGGCTTAATTACTTTTTGTATAGAAAAATAACGTGGATAAATCTCTGTAATGGACATCTTTATCGCTACTTTTTGTGATGCGTAATTATAGAATCCAGAATGCGAAAGAAATTTGTGGTTTTACATGTAGTTGAAAATAACAAGTTTTTGTTAGAAGAGAATATTGAATGTATTCCACATTTTAAAATGAACAGTAATTTTTATTTAAATGAATTAAAAATATTTTTGCTTATGAACACAATTAAAATATGCAAATGCTAATAATTATCAAGAAAACGCGGTATAAAAAATTATGAATAAAGATTGAAAATGAACAAAGATTTTGTAGTTTATATTTATAAAAAAAAACACATAGAAATAAATTTTTACATATCATGATTGTTCTTGTAAAGAAAAACTGTATTTTCTCAATATTGGTATTTATGATCCTTATATATTTTGCTGTATATAATTCAATTTATATTTATGTAGATAATTATAAATTACATACTTGTATAAATGAATTTTTACTAAAAGTAGGTCAGATCGAATTACGCATTGTATATTTTGTGATTTTATGCTAAATATTTTAGTTCGAATTACATGAAAACCAGACAGATAGAAATATTTTTTTACTTAGGGATAATAACAATTATTAATTAAAAACTATAATAATTTTATTTGAGCAATCAGTATATAATAATTAGTCAAAAAATATAAATAAATACTTCACAATGAACATAAACTTTAAAGAAAAATCTGTATCTGTAATACATATAAATAAAATAATAAAAAGTTGCATTTGATATTGACAGAAAATACATATTTAAGAGAAAAATAATGTCAATTTTCAGAAAATCATTTTTTAGTATTTTTAACCTAACATATATGAAGCGAAAAATTTGTTGATTACAATATATATACTGTTAACAATTTTCCAGTAAAATGCATTTAACATATATAAGTAACTAAGACACTGTTGAGCAAACTGGTATGCTCTTTAAACAAACATCCCTCTTCAAGGTATAACACGAAAATGAAGTGCGAATAAGTGGAGTGCGCGAAAATGCAAGCGAATTTGCCACGGTTTCGTGATTCAGTTCAATTAAGTCCAGGGTGGTATTATAATGTGAAATGAGATGCCTCGCGGCGAAATTTAGTGCCGTGCGCTCGACGCAGCTGTTCGTCCGTTGGACGGCCATTGTGTCCAATTAACGTTAACCAAGCGTAAACGCCGACGGCCTAATTGACAGATTCAATTTCACCGCGACAATGCCGTGTCCATAAGTTGCCTTAACACCGACTCGTGCGCCATTTTTCCTCGTTCACTCGGAAGCCGACTTAGGCCCGGTTTGTCACGGACCGCGGCTCTGCGGCCTCCTACACTTTTCATCGGCGAGCTTTTCGAGCTAATGCCACGCGATTTCAATTTTCCGCTGCACAATCCCAACTGTTAATCCACGCCGAAAATATTTATTCCTATTAACACACGTGCTTCCGAATAGTGATTCATGACTCGTAATCCGGCGGACGACCATAAATATATTGATCGATGAGAGTAATGGCTCATTTTAGATTCAGCGCAGAATAATATTTCAATTCCTAACTTTTTTCGTATTAATGGAAAGCTTTTAAGGGGTGTTTGTCATCATTGAGACATTAGTCACAGAATAAACTATCGCTGTTAATCATGATGAACATTTTTCAAAAATCAAAATCGATTTCATCCTATTTGTTAATGTTTTTAAGTCCCTCAGATGAAGATGTGATGTTTCTTTCACATCTGTCAAATGTGTGGCTGAATGTTTTTCCAGATTTCTTAAAGTTTAGCTTTTTAGACAAAATAATTTTTTGGTTACGAGTAAAGCTTATAAAGCAGTAATTATATCTTTAGGGATAATTTATAAATATCAAGACAATCGACGAATCAAAACAATTCTTGATATAACTAGTGTATTAAACAAGAACATATTAATGATGTAAATTTAAAAATTATAGAATGAATTAATTTATAATCATTTTTAATTCATTTCACTTATAATAAAAAGTGAAATCAAAAAGTGTACTTGAAATTATTTTAAAACAACTTTTTTCAAACTTCAGTCATATTTTGTTTATTTAATAGTATAAAACATTCTTATACTTCCAATATTTACATTATGTGTGAATATTTCCATTACAAGGATAAAAATCTTGAGGCGAAGGTTTTAACATGCTCATAGTTTTTCAAAAAAATGAAAAAGTTTAAAATTTGGAATCGAGGTATTTTAAAGTATGAAATCAAGTTAACATATTGTTTATCTCAAAATTAAATATAAAAATTTATATTTTTATTTACTTATTAATTTCAATTATCATTATTTTGCTTATTAGTTTTACTTTTTACATTGTAAATATGTCATTTAACAATAATCTGAATTGTTTCTTTATAGTTTTATTTTTTTCAACTTAGAGTTTTCTTCTCTGTACAAATTTAGGAACAGTGTTATTATGATGTTTCGGAATTTTATTATTCTTCCAACAGATTAATTATTTTAGACATGAATGTTGTTTATAAATAAATTATTTTAAATTTTCTTTTGTACATTTTTTAAAATATTTTCTTCAATATATTTTACATATATATTATATTACATATATGGTTATTATACGTAGATATATTTTGATAATTTTTCTATTCTTTATTTTTTTTTACTTAAATAGTATTTGAAAGATTATATTTATCTATATTGAAGGGAATTTAATTAGTCATATACAGCTATAAATAATCGAAAAATATTTGATTCTCATTTATATAGTGACTCAATTAGGATTTTTTCAATTTTACAAAAATTTACAAATTGTTAAATTAGACAACAAATAAAAAAATCATCTCTGGCCTCGGATGGGAACTAAACCCACATCTCCCTATTAACCGGACGAGCTATACTACCATTTATACTTATTAAAAATTAGTAACAGATAAGATTAGTTGTTTATCATGATATTTATCACTAGTCTAACAACGTTCAAGACAAAACTTGTCTTAAAAATCTGTATAGCTAAAAGATGAAGTTACAAAAAACGTTCAATTTTTAGCTTCATAACCCAGCTTTTGAAAAAACTAATAATTAACTTATATATCTCACACACATAATCGATTAACAATATATAATACATCTTTATCTAACATATATTAGTATTTAACTAATATTTAGTATTTAAGATATAAACAATAATAAAGTTAAAGCTGCCTTATAATGTTTAAAATGATTAAATACTTACAATATGAAAATTTAAAGGTTTTTCTTGCAATCAACATATTGAATATAAACTTAAATTTAAGTCTTTTAATCTACTTGCTCTTTTCTATTTATCTCTACCTACCTAACATTCCAAAATGTCAAATACATATTCAAAACGCCTAGAATATAACAGATTAGCAAGTTCCGTTAAACTTCAAAAGAGAACACAATTACACCTCTATTCTGATTAGCCAAATGACATTTATGTTATCCTCACGCCTAAATAATTCGGGCGCATACGAAATCATATTAGATCATGTCACAGGCTCATAATTTCTCCAAATGCAGTAAACTCAGCCAAAGCACTACATGTTCATTTTACTTTCTCTTTATTCACGTATAAAGGGCTATGCGCAGGGTGAGAAGAACGTATTAAGGGCAAATTATCGCAGAATCAAAATAATTCGATAGATGGGGTGACGCTTGTATTACACAAGGGTCGATCGTCTCTGATCTGTACTCAAATGGGGTGAGCGAGACATGCCGTCAAAAATGTCCCCTTCTCGCGCATGAAATATCCACATAAAAATCATAATCATAACACATCGCTTAAATCATCTTTCATCGCTGAAGGAATCTGAAATGATGATGGATCTCGCAGGTTTCTTGTCTGAAGTGAAGACAAGGATCCTCGCACGATTAACATATCTTAGCATAAATTTAGTCGACTTTTTGTACCGTTAATTTTTGGGGCGTAGATCGGTCTATTAAAATAACATAATGGAGAAGCCTCCGGCCAAATTGGAGCTATGATTCGGAAAGAACGCGCAGATTGTCAAAAGTAGCTTGCAAGAATATGCGATGCATGACAGGCGTTGAAGTGATTTGAATTATGCAACTGTAGTGCCACTGCGACCAATCAAGAGGGTATCAGTTTAATCTTGTCAGTTTTTAGCTGAAACACAATGGAATAAAAATCCATTGTCACGTTTCTCGTTTTTTGAGTTTCTTTAACTAAAAAAGCATGCAATCTAATTTACAAATTACTTTGAAAAATCAGTAAAATGCTTTATATGTAGATCAATGTACACTTTTCAAAAAAGCAACACTTCAAAAGTGTGAAATTTACCAACATTTAAGTAATGTGATTATCTTGATTTATGTGATATCACGGTTTATACTCTTGCAATTTGAGGCACATTTTTTTTTCGAAAAAGCCATTTTTCACTGTCCATTTTCGAAAATTGAAATTTTCTTTCTTTTTTTTTTTAATTTAATTTAATTTTTTTCTTAAAAAATCAATATTGTCACTTTTCATTTATATTTTTAAAATGCAATAAATAATACACATAATATGTATATTTTTAAAATTTAATCTAAGTCATTAATGTGATATATAAATCTGTAATAATATTGAGTTTTTAAAATAATACTTTTATGATATTTAAAAGTGTTTTTAAACATACGTCAAGACTACTTTTTTTAATGCACGCTAATATCAAATAAAGATTATCATATACTGATCACTTATTAAGAAAACTAGAAAAATCAAGTACTGGATATGATTTCAAAAAAGATATGCGAATGTGATCACGATATTGTTATCGTAAAATCATCAAATTGCACTATATTTTATCACATACATATATCACAGGTTCTACACTTTTGAAACATTTTCAAACCTATATGCGTATTATAAATCATTGATAATTTTTAGTTTTATGATTATCATTTATTGTAATATGAAATATTTTATATGCATTAACATTATATGTTAATAAAATTATAATAACTTCTATGAATGAAAAGCAATATATATACAGATATATTTATATATATTGAAATTAATAAATTCTAATAATTTTCATAGAGATTTTTAAAAAGAATGACAAAATATATTTATTTTTTTTCATATAATTGATAATCTAACTAAATTTAATGTCTTTTCTTTAATAAAATTATTTTATTAATTAATTAACTTAAGCATCTTTTTTTAATAATTTAAGAAGCTAAGAAAAATACTTTATGTTGGAATTAAAAATTGTTTAAAAAAAAGACAAAAATAGTATCAAGTTTTCTGAATTTAAAATATACTTGATATTTTTTATAAATGGATAAGATATAAGCAACATATTTTTATACGTTAAATTACATCATTATTTCGTAATTGTTCTATGTATATATTTAACTTTGTTTGCTGACACATATCTCAGTAAAGTAAAAACAAAATCAGGCCTGTTAACAAAATTAATAAATTAATGTATGATTTAAATAACTTCTTATTATTGAAAGAATGCTAGACCGATATCATCTTGATCAAATAATTTGTAATCAAAATATTGTGTTTTAAAGATAACATATCAAAATAACCCTGCATACAATTCTAAAGTTTTTATATTTTTTGTTCAGTTTTGTTCTCAATTCTATGTGTATTTTTTACCAAGCAATTTATTACTGTCAACTCTCTTACCTAAAAAACCTTTTTTTTTATTTATAATAAAATAAACCTAAATATTATAAAGATGTAATACTTAAAACATGATAAAACCTAACTGATGTACTTTTTCTTATATGTGAATTATTGATTAGCAAATCACTATAAACTTTTCAATTTAGAAGATTTAGTCTAATCGCTGACCAGATAGTTATCAAAGCGAAACAAACGATGAGCGCGAAAAATTCAAAAAGGCAAGCCGTAGCGTGTTAAGAATTGTCAGGTGGTGGATTTAAATGGAACAATAGCTCAATTTGAGATGAAAATCCCGAGGCCAGATCTTTCATTCAAATATGATCTCCATCCCCTCTAGATGAAGCGTGCCACTAAGTAGGTACTTAGTTGCACATTTGGCTTAAATTTTGAACGTCCCCCTCTTATTTCGCTTTGACACAGTTCCGTCCATATGTAGATGCGTATGCGTATCTATAGATGAGTAGTCATATACGCATAACACTATCGACTGCAGGATCTAGCTATCGCGTACCCTAGAGTATGTCCGCACGTACCTGAACTCGGCGCGATAATCCACTTCAAACAGTCACCCTTTGTGCTCAATGTCCCTTCATGTATAGTAGCATCAGCATTTGGCTGATGAATTTAAAGATCC
>JABFQD010003169.1:0-13730 GCA_022817045.1 Psix sp. ZL-2020 | reverse complement strand
ATTCTTAAATATATTTGGCATATTTATATTAACAAAAAGAGATTTATATATTTTAAACAAAAAATGTATTTAAGAGATTAATCTAAAAATACAATTATAAAATATTGACTCTAAAATTATTATTAATGTTTAGCTAATTTATTCTAGTTTACTAGAAGAAAAAAGCATACTTGATTATATCTAAAATGAGCTTAATTTTTTTAACTCGGTCACTGTCTATTTTAAATGATCATACATAAAGTTCAATTGAATAAATTAAACAATTTCTGTACTTTACAGTTTCTATTTGAACTCCACTTAATTATAATGCTTACTATTAATTTTCTTGACTGAAAATCTATTAAGATCTTATATTATATTGAATGTTATAAATTTGTACTTTATTAAATAAGATTTTTAATTTAGATTATTTGTCTATCAATTTAGAATAAAAACAATCCAAGTTATTTTTTCAAGTTTTTTAGCAATAATTATTTAAAATCATGGTTTAATATGAAATAATTTTTGAACAGCAAACTCAACAGTTACCCCCAGTTGTTACGCAGACACCAGCGCAGCAACCACAACAGACAGTTACTCCAGCAACTCCAACAACTCCAGCAACAACTCCAGCAACTCCAACAACTCCAACAACTCCAACAACTCCAACAACTCCAGCGGCACCAGTTGCGCAACCACAGCAACAATCACAGCCGACCCCAGCAACTCAATCACAGCCACAACAGGCAGCGCCACAACCTGCTGCCTCAGAAGATAAACCTGTTGAAACTGCTCCTCCTCAAACGACAAATCAGAGTAAGATTGAACATTTTTTTAAATTATATTAGTGTTTTAATTATAATTTTCATTATAATTAAACACTTATTATCATTTATATTATATTAATTATTAATTATAATTTTACAATCCAGCTATGATAGCAAATTATAATAAAAAAGTTGTATATCATTTAATTATATCGATATATAAATTGATATTTTTTAGTTCAAAATGTGCACCCTCAAGTGAAACCTGAGGAAAAAAAAGTACAGACGACTCCAACCACGACGAATAATAGTGCAAAAGAGCCGGAAGAGTCGAACACAAGTACAGCAGTAGTACAGAAAGCTCCAACGACGCCTCAAAAAACTGAGGAACCAGCGACGAAAGTTGCAGAAGGTGCACAATCAAAAGCTAAGGTACAAGCGCAAGCAAGTCCGGTAAAGGAACACAATGCTTCGGCACCACCTAAAGCCGAACCAAAAGTTGTGAGTTCTCCTGTCAGAGCTAACAAAAGGAAACTCAAAGAAGCCTCAGAAAGTCGGTCGCAGAACCTTGACAATTCATCTAAATCGAAAAGAAAGCGACGAAAAACTGAGCCCTTCCAAAGTCCGCTGCCGGAAATCGCCATGATCGTTAAAAATTTATCGAAACCTAGCGCTTCAAAAGCACAAGATGATAAACTTATAGTATTTTATAAGTACGTATTCTTGTTTTTTCAACTGCTCAACTTTCCTTCACGAGAAACTTTAAAGTATTTATTAATAAATAATTTGTTCCTGAGTTATGCGATTAAATTGTTTTTAAATTGTTTTCGTATTTATAGTAATTAAAAAATAGTAAATTCTTTGTTGAATCTTATTTGTTAGTTTTTTAACTTTTGTATTTTTTGTTTTATAATAGTCATTTGTTATTTTTACAGAAATGAATTTCTTGCTGTGCGAAATACCGAAGGGAGCTTCTATGTCTGTCAGGCCATGCAAAACATCTATAAATCAAGCAGGCGTATTCGTATTCGCTGGTTGTCCCAAGACAAAACAAACGGCGAAATATATTCACCTGATTTTTACGATTTCACAGGTACTGCTGCAGTTAGAAACTCCATAATTTGTGATTTAAGATAAATAAATAAGAATGAATAATTGTATTCTTACTTTTTTCAGATTTTGACTGTATATTAACGAATTTGAATTTAAACAAAATCGATAAAAACAAATTCCAGTTGAGCAAGTTCGAGTTATTGCGCACGGAAAACATATTGAAAAGAGCAATCGATGTTGAAGCTGGAGTTTCTGAAAAACCGAGTGTCACTGAAGAGCATCCTGATGGACGTAAGTAATTCTTTTATTTAAAAAACACAATTATTCATATTATATTAATTTTTGATGTTGTTATAATGAATATACTTTTATTCTTAAAAATGATCAAATTAGAGTTGAGTTAAAAGTTGAAAAAACTGCTAATTTTTAAACATCCATATATAAATATTGAAATTTATCTAATAAAAAATTGAAAGAATTGAAGTAAAATTATTAAAATCGAACGTGAACATTATTTTTCATGTGATTTAATTAAATTTTTTTTTATTTAATGTTTTTTAATTTTCTTTTTAATTTTAAATAATACATTGATTTTATTTTAAATTTTGTTAACTTCAAACTTTGACACTGTTTTGAATTGTTTATTTTAACAATAACAAGTATTTCTAATTTACTTGAACTTTTTTGGTGTTTCAATAGTTAAAAAAATCGCCACTTGGCACACTATTTCTACATAACTCATTTATTTAATATATACACTAAAATAGTCACGTATAATTATAAAAATGAAGTTTTTGGTTGATTAATTATTCTAGACAACAATGTAAGAAGACAAAAATGGCTATTGAAATTGAATTTGTTTGTTTGACATTTTTGTCAAATTATTAAAACTGATTTTATATTTCCAATTTATACATTTAACAGAAATTTTGAAGAAATAAACGATTTTATTTTTATTATACACCATAATAATAAGCAATAAAATAATAACAAATATTTAAATTGATTTTTTTTTCAGTGGATCTCTCACTGTTCAAGGATGAAGCTCAATTAAAAAAGAGGAAAAAGAGCAGTAATTCGTCAAAGCCGAAGCGTCAACGCAAGAAATCGAAGAAATCGACAGATTCAAGTAATGAAACCGACTCTGATTCGGAAGAGTCTGAAGACGAAGAAATCGTGGAAGAGAAGAAAAAGCCGAGTCCGGCGGCAAAGAAGCGTTCGTCGAATAAGGCCCTTGCGATCGCCAAGTCGGTGGCCAAGGGCCCGAGCAGGGCCGAGCGAGCGATGAATCGTGGCGCGAAAAGCGCAAATGCGCTTAACAACTCGACGGCTAAGGCCGATAAGAAAACCGAGGTGAAAAAGGCTGCTCCAAAAGCACAAAACAACGGCGCAGGCGCGTCAAGGGCGGCCAAAGTTCGCGGTTAGTTTGCAATGGCAACTTTAAATTATCGATTTTCAATTTTCCAAATTTGCAATTTCTCCATTTCTTACGTTTGTACAGTCATAAAAGACTTTGAGGTTGACTTCTTTTCATGCAATTTCAACGCTGTGATTTGTGTTCAGGAAACTCGCAGCAGTCGTCCAATAGCAGCCGCCCGAAACGAGGAACCACCTCGAGCTCCGCCTCGTCGAAGTCGCGCGGTCGAGCTTAAATTGATTAAACGAAAGAATAATCGTAAAAAAGCGAGGCAAATTTGTTTTTGATTCGAGCGCCACCTGGTGAAACAATCATTGGTTATTAGTGAGCGTTGACGTTGTGGTCGATGGAATTGGATAAAAAAAAGCGTGTTTGTTCTCAGATCGGTTACCGCTTGTCGCGCGGTCTCGCCTCGAGGTGGCGCTGTGTTTTGTATTTTTGTAAAGCGGACTTTGCGCCGGGCGGCGGACCCGTGCAGCCGGTAACCCACATTTGTATATGTTCATTGTGTTTCTAGATCTTCTACCGCGTTCATTCAAAGTTCAACTTATCGAGTTCGCTTGATTCTCGCTCTGATATTAAATTACGATTGTGACGTATTCAATCCACTTTTTACACTGATAAGATTTGATTCTTTTACTTTGTGTAACTATATATATAAATATATATTATATATTATATTAGATTATATATTCATATCAGCATTATATATAAATATCATATTGATTTTTATCGAATAAAGGAGCACAGTACAATACGAACTTTCTTTTACGACAGAATGGCTGGAAATGTCGCCGAGTGTGTAAATACAAAAATGATGAAATATTTGAAACAGTTGAAAAAATTGATGTACAAAAGTGGTTCGATTGGAAAAAAAGAAAAAAATGATTAAAAACCAAAAAGGATGTTACAAAAGTTCAATTTGTGGTCATTCTGGGTCATTCAATTTGATTGACATAAGATGTGTCTTTGATTCATAGATAAATACCAGGGCTGGGTACTTTTCGAGATATCTTTATTTTGTATATGCTATTTGAAATGGAAAGCATTGTCAGATCAATTTCAATCAAGTTTGTTCAATTTTATCTACCCATTTTATAAAAATAGTTCACAACTTGAACATACAATTTTATATCAAGTTTTGTATGCCTTTTCTATGTTTCAAACAGTTGACTTGTAATTCATTTGATTCTTATTTCTATTTCAAATAGTTGAGAGAAACTATTTGGACACAGCTCTGCAAAATAGATAGATAGATAGATAAAATTACGAAGGGCGATCGTGCGGAGCTTTCTTGCAACCCTGCGATCTTCCTTCCATAGCTTCTTAGTCGCATGACCTATTGATACCCTTCCCCGCAATAATACTTATAATTATACGAATGAATTAATTAGTTAACGAATGAATAAATGAATAAAGTAAACATAATACAAAGTTGATTCAATATATTATTCCAAACGAAAAGAATAAATATAAAATGATTAGGAATAATGGATAATCATAGTTAATATGGAATCACATATACATACACGTGCGAGTTATTTTGGTGTTTGTATATTGGAAGGAGAAAATCGAACGACAAATTGAGGAACCATTCAAGTTATCTTCCCGATTGTAATTATTGAACTTTAAGGCAGACAAAAATGAGACACAAAATTTTTTAATGTGTGTATGAGTGGGAGCGAGAGTGAGCGTGTGAGGAAAAGTGACAGAGTTAAAAGTATATAGATTAATTGATATATATATTGAAAACAAATGAAAAACTATGAGCTTACTTCGCTAACGAAGTTTTATTAAGCGCGCGAGCGGTCGGAAAAAAAACTTCTATTTGTTGTTTCGGGATGGCTCGAATGTCACTGCTATAACGATCGCCTCGCGCCTTAAGAGCTTGTGGTTACAGTCTAGAAATCAACGAGAAAATTATAATATGAGTAAAAGATTGTTACTGTGAGACCCTATAGAGCACTGAAATTTCCTTTCCTTTTCAATTTGAAATTTCTTTATATGTATGTATATATATGTATGTATGTATGTATGTATATATATACACACATATGTATATGTGTATATATATATGTATGTATATCATTTGATGAACTGAACAATATTTCGATTGGAAACATTGATTTTTATTTTTTAGCTTTATTTGGACAACTTGTAGAACACTTGTAGAGTGCAATTGCGACGATAAGCAATGTTAATGCAAAGATATCTTACACTGAACTTTAATATAAGTTTTATCGCATTAAGTCAATGGATTTGTTTCTTGAAAGTGATATAAGAAATAAAAGTGAAAGAAAAAAATCATCGCTGACTTTTCATCCAATTTTCATAGTAAAACATTTTTTCATCCTCTTTTCAGCTATAATTTTATCATTTTGATCGCTACATCGAATTGGTTTTGACAATATTTGCTTTTGTTTCTCGTAATCTGTTTACGTATTTTCAAAAAGTTTGTGTTACAGATTAAAATAGTATATTCGTTCCATTTCAGAAAAGTTTATTCTCGTCATTTGGACTCGAAAACACAATAGGCTGATTTACATAACAAAAACATTGGCTTTTCACCGGAAGTGCATCTAATTTTGAACGATATATTATGTCGTATGACGAATGAAAATAGATGAATCTTTGACGGAAAATGTGGACCACCAAAAATAGAACGCCTTTGCGTCGCGCTTTCGCGCCGTTCTCAAACTTCCTTTTGGAAATGACGGAACTTCTTTTTTCTATCAAAGGCTACCTTTATAAAAATAAACGCTATAGATCCCTGTCAAGTAAAAAATATCAAAAATATACTTACATTATCTCAATGGAAATGTTCGTTTTTCTGTTTTAATGAGATCTTTAATCTTCGCATTGATTTAAAAAATATAGTTTGATATTATTCTGAAATAACATGCTGTAGATCAAAAAATATGATTAAAAAGTAGTTTATTAGAAAATGAATATCAGAAGGGATAATTTATTTGGAGAATTGTAAGGAAAATGGATAAGAAATTGTATGTATGTATAATTATATTCAAATCTTTGAAATCACATTACAAACATCCTTACGCGCAATATTTCTCAGTAAAAGCGAGTAATAAAAAAGTTATATGTATACATATATAAAATATAGTATATTTGTTAACATACTGTACATATGTTCATTAATGTCTCTGGTCTTTACACATTATATATATTCTTCTGACTTTTTCTGCCCAACGGTAGTACAGTTATCATAATTCGATCTCTCTTGTTTTACAACTTATTACACCATGCTTCGGGATGTCTAATTTTAATTACACTTTATTTATAGTTTTATAATACATCGCCAGGGAGCATTTATAAAACTGAAGATAATGCAATTTACAAAACATTTTGATCCTCGAATTACAACTATGAATTCAACCATATTTTTAATAATGTGCATATATATATAATTATGTATATACTATATATATAAACATAAATTTTGTCCTTTAATTTTGAGTTTATCGTTACGAGAAAATTTCTATAATTCGGATGAGCGAATGTTTGAGCGAACCATAGCTAAAGCAACAAATTCCGTTTAGCGGGTGTTGAGGATTCGGATTAGTGTATTTTGGTAGCTGCGCCAGATGCCGGCCAAAAATGTGCTTATACTCCCGCTCTCGAATTATAATAACGTGGACGTTAAAAAAAAAACGCGTTACGTAACGGCGCGTCGTTGCTGAAAAAGTTGGACAATTTTTACCAAACGAGGTCGGCTAGCCATTGCAAAAAACGATCCTCAAAAGCAGTCTTTCTTAAAATTAAAAATAAAAACGATACAATAGGAACACATGAAGTTATTCTGTAGTTACTCTAACAAACTTTAGGATATGCTCACTTGTAATATTAACCAACATTTTGAATCAACATTACAAATGGCATTCACATTCATATTGTAAATTATATAACAAAACAAATTCGTCGTTTTAGTTCGCAAATTCCTTTACATGTTTCTTGTCTTTATAATATAATCCTAAATCAAATTTGACATCAACTGTTGAATTGCACCAGTATTTGATCTGCACACAAATGTATTTTGAAACAACTTTTTTTGTTTTCAGGACAAACAACCAATTGGAAAGAAATAGCGAGAAAAATGTACACGCTTATAAAACGGACTTCCAGCAGTTTTTCAGAAATTACTCAGAGACTTGATTTACGAAATGAAACCTAAGACACTCAGAGCGTTGGATTCAAAATTTCGTTTACGACATATTTTAGGTGTGGATGAGCCGCGCGCACAATACAGAAAACGCTCCTTCTTTCCGACATTTTTCTCCGCGATGACTATTAAAAGCTCTTTGGAGTGGCACAAAAGTTATCTCGCCTTAGATCTGAAATTAGCGCGCCCAAGCTAATTTTAAGTCATTGCACTTTCGTCTATTCACCATACGAACGATTTCCGACCTGAGGAAGAGTCGCAATTTTTCGTCAAACCATTCACACTTTTTCCTTAATTCAGTTACGTTTTCACGCATAAGATCGCAGAACAACTAATTCGTATACATTTTTTCTTTTTGGCTTCATTTATTTTTGGTCTTTTTTCGACCTCATCTTCTGTTTGGTATCAACATTCAAAACCGTGCTTTTGGACGAGGAAACTGTAAGACTTCTTGATGTATTTTGATACCCAATGTTTCCTCTCATTTTATTGGCACTTAAGTGTCTGTCGATTCTATTTCTATCAAATCTCGTACTATAAAAATCAGCAGAGTACAAAATCTATCTATGTCAGTTACTTTTCATGTTAACATTGATCAGTATGAAAGTATGGCTAAGAGATTCTGGTTCAGTGAAATATGATACAGCTTCAATTATTTTAGTATCAATTTGGCGAGATTTGGCTCTTTAGTAATTAACACATTCTTTCTTGCTTTGAAAAAAGTTCTACTTAATATATATTTTTCATTATATATTTTTTTTTGTTACTCGTCGTTTTAAGACAAAATGAAACGTATTTTAGTCGCAAATATCAACACCTTGAAAATGTCCAAATAAAATACAACAAAATACACTTTATGGAAATATTCAAAATACAAATTTCAGTTTTGTAACATTTTCATTATGGATATGTTTGTATTTTTCAAGATTCGACTTTTTGCCTTTTTTATTGTGAATCTTTATGCATTCTCTTATCTAAAACATATGAAATTACAGTTGTCCTATATGGAATAAGCAATTATTGAAATGAATCATTTGTTTTATTCATTTTATTTGATTCACTTGAAGTTGCAATTGCATTTTGAATTGTTCAACTTTCATCGGCAAAGTGTTTCATATACTTTGATTGACCCGTATTTTGCAAAATGAGAAAAACCAAATTCTTCACCAAGCTTAAACATTGAACTTAAATATGCCAAAGAGAGGAACCAGATGGCACTGACCGACGTCCCTAAAACCGTACTCTCATTTCTTCCACTTCTCTCATCTTTCCATGAATTGTATACTACTATTTCCCAGCGCCATAATTGAAATCTATTTTTACAAAAAAGTTAACATTCTGTCTTACTCTATTTTCACTCGGCCCGAGTGTTGTAACAGATAAAGACAGACGAAAGCCCAACAAGTGACAAGAATATCAGGCGACGAATACTAAAATGAAGTGAACAAATGAAAGTCGAAGCTGTCGCAGAAGTACTTGAGAATTATTTGCGGTCCTTGCTGAGATCCGACGGCAGATCCGAATCGGCGGACATACACGCGAGCGAGCGCGCCGCCGGTGGCGGCGGCGACAGAGCCTTCGTCGTCGCTGTTGTTACAGGCAAAGACAGACCTGCTGCGCTCATTGCTACGTTTAAAGGAATCGTGATGAATGGTGGATTACCTTGTGCAGAATTTACGGACGACGTGCCTAGAAAAATCCAGTACAATTACATTGCATAACATTATAGTAATTATTGTTTTTTCGCGTCGCATATTTCGCTATCTTCCATCAAAATTGGCACATTTTTTTCAACTCATTTTCACATTGAAATGACCTTTTCGGTCGAACCATTTGTATTTCGATAGTTGACTTATACTTTTTTTTGCAATTACTTTTTATGGTTTTTTTTTGCAACAAGAAAAACTGTTCTTTGAAGGAATGCGATAACGTTGAATTTTATCTATTTCAGAACAGTTGCACCGATGAAAATTCAATGCACATATGATGACAAAAAGGATCAAGTCGTAAGGTTGCGTTATGTCTTCTCATTTTATTCCGCAGCATTGTTATGGATCTGTTCGCGGAGGTTTATGTGTGTCGACATAAATTGCCGAGGTCTTCCATTTATTTAATTCAATATTGTCATTTGTATTATTGCCTTCAGTTTAGTCGAGACCGTTTCTCATTTCGTGTTGCCGCAAAAAAGTTTATTTATTAACTTTCCTCTCATTGATGAATAAATCAGCCGAAATCCTTTTTTTTCGATGGTAAATTGGATTCAAAAGTTTCTGCCTCTAGAAAATGTTCTCTTTTCTAGTGACTATTCAGTTTTAAAATATTTTGTTTCTCCAAACGTGCAAATAAGATGTATATGTTTTTCTATGTAAATAACATGATTTGATATATAATGTCAGTGTATGAATAATACATTATATACATAAATAAACAAACTAACATTATCTATATAACAACTGTTTATGAATTGTAAACCGAAACAAAAGCTCGAGCATTTTTAATGTTAAAACTTTCATTTATTTATAATTATTCCTTTTTATTACTATAAACATAATTCTTTTGAATCAAAGATTTCAAATTTCATGACGAATATTTATATTTAAGTGCCATTGTATTTCTTATATATTTAGTAATACAAATTGTAATGATTATCATATTTACCACTATCTTGTGAGATATGTACAGGTTGGCCATTCTGACCGATACTGAGCAAGACACCCGGACTGGGAGAATAGACCACGTTTTGTGGCATTTGGTACATTATACCTAAAACAGAAAAGCAGCATCTTCAGTCTAACTTAAAATAACTTTGCTTACACTTGTACAACGCCATGAAAAATTGTTCTTAATATTACCAGATTGCACGGTTGTAATCTATGATACAAATATCATACGTTTTTGTGCAAAATTTAATGCTTATGTAATTAAAGAGATATTTTAATGGTACTCAAACGAGAATCCAATTAATTATGAATTAATTAAAATAGATCAACGCCGGTGGCAAAACAAATTAAAACGGATGGAAAGTCACTCATAAAATTCAAATTCACTTTTTAGCGTGCGATGGAACGCCATCAATTGCTCATTTGTAAAATAATTCTTTGCAATAAAAAGACGTGTCACTTATGCACATATTCAACTGTTACTGTCGGAGTTAAGATCCAGGTGCAAGTGTATGTTTTATCGTCGATAATACATTATATATAACTACAAATACCATCGTAATCGATTCGGAAAAGAAAGTCTATTGGTAACAAAAAAAGTGTCACTTGTCTCTGTCCAATATCCAGTTTTTCTTCTCAATTGCACAGAAATACAAAAGTACACAGCATAAGCATTCAAAATTCAAATGTTTTAATTTTGATTTTGTATTTATATTTCATTCAAAAGTATTTAGATAAAATTAATATAATGCCATAATGAAATAAATAATTATTATTATTATTGTATTATTATTATTGTAGTATTATTATTATTGCTGTTGTTGTTATTGTTGTTATTTATAAACAAAATTGCTTAGTAGATATACATTGCATCTCAAGGATTAATTGTGTTAAGGCTTAGTTCACAGGCAGAACTTTCATGAAAATTTTATTCCACAAAAAAGGGAAGTACTTTTATAGAAGTTTACAAATGGACTGCCATCTTAGGTCAAAAGGATTCAAGCATTATAAAGCATTATGAACGATGAATATCTGAAATGATATCCATGAGCGATACGAGTTAATTGGTGATATGTATAAATAGTTGAGTACTTTTGCCATTTCTATTGATGTGAAATTCCATTTTTTTACTTCTTTAAGTTAACGTATCGTTGAATAAAGATTCTTAAATGCCATCAAAACAGTAATTGTTTCGAAATAATAAGTTGAACTGTGGTTAAAATGATTAATTAGATAAAATTACAGTTATTAGATTTTAAGACCATGTATTTATGTTCAGCTGAAATATAAGTGGTTAGAACATTTTAAAGTTAGTCACACGTTTCTTCTTCTAAAGTAAAATGTCCTCTTTTGAAAGCTCCCTAATGAAAAAAGTAGCACTAATACAAATATTCACGATGTTTCTATATATGTTGAAGACAACTGTTTTATGTTGGCCTGCGGAAAAGCAAACATTATTTTTAAGGTGGTACACCTTCCTCGAAGTATTGGTAGGAAATATAATTTATATTTTAATTTCTAATAATTGAATTTCTTCATATCAGCGTTTCTCTCTAAGAGTTGAAAGAAAAGTAGTTACTTTTCCCTCTCTGGTGGAAACGCCATGATTTTACAGTTTATAGTTTAGATTATTATTCTAGTTTAGATTCTATCTCTTGTTTTTGAGGGACATAATTTACTTTCCAAATTGCAAAGTTAGATTTTTGCTAAACAATTTATTAGAAAAATGTCCACGGTCTTCATTAATGTTGAAATCAAGTCCAACACAAAATGATCCTTTAAGTACAGTCACGTGACATATCTTTTGCAAGGTTGGTACTTAGTATGAAATTACTTTGCATAATTTTGAGTAACTTAAAGCAAAGGTCACGTGACTATGTGTTTAAAGCATCACCTTGAATCCTGTGTCCCTTGATAGAATTAATATTATTAGTCAGACTATATTTTGTTTGGAATAAACAACGTTTCAAACAGCCAAGTTGAACCCTGCTATATCGTACACGAAATAATAAGATGATGATAAAAAGCGCAGATTGGTTGGCGGACAAAAGTTGGCACAATATTGGCTGACGTGTAACAATGTTGAATCGTTATAAATTGGGATGGTTATGTTTAAGGGCGCGCAAAAAGTGGCTGCCGCCCCCGGCGGGCGATCGGTGGTTGGCGAGGCGTGATCAAAATGGCGGGCAAAAAGTGGCGAGTTTTCGTAAGTCCGCGCGTTGAAATTCAGCTCAGTTTCAATGGTTTGATCGGCAGGCGGCATTCCAGCAGAAAATTGTTGTCGTTGCGCGCGCGCGGCGAGTTTTTGTCGCGCGGTTATGTGTCTCTGCGTCGTTGTTATACGGAACAACGGGAGCTCGCCGGGCCGCAACGTGGAAAAATCATTAGAGTGTGATTTCGCATTTAGAATGCGAAAAGCGTGCGTGCCGAGCGATGACGGGGTTGCCCGTGTAGGGCACTCGTATACGGTTCGCGATGACCAAACTTAGACGAACGACGCGCTGCCTAACTGGGAAGTAGGATCCGGTCGAAAGCCAAGCTCGATGCAGGTGTACACATAAATATCGATGCTAATGCGCTGCGTACGACGCGCACGAATTCGTAACGACCGGCTAAAATCACCGGTTTCTCTTCTTCTTCTTCGTCGTTGTCGTTATTTCTCCCACCACCCCCGCCGTTTTTCATCCGCGTGCCGTTCCGACGGCTAATTAGCGCGCCACTCTTGCCAACTTCTTTGAGTCCTTCCTTTGTCATCAATTGCTTCATCTACCGCGCAATAATCCAGCGCTGCGTTCCTACTGGTTCCAACGTTTTTCCGATTACGACTTCGACAAAAATCCACTTCTGGCGCTTAAACGTACTCTACTAATGTTCCAAACAGAAAAACCAACACTCGACCTTTTCGAACCAAGACTAGTCGATTTATATTTGTAAAAAAAACTCGATATTCAATGTCTATAGGATGAGTATTGAAAAGTTTGGTTAGGTTAAAGGACTTTTTCTTTTTCATTTGTCATATTTATACATAAAGATAGGTTATTTGAGCTGACCGTTATTGAATAACTTTTGCAGGAAGATTGTGGTACGAGAAATTTGATTAATGATGAGTTCAAATCCATATAACCAATTAGTATGAGATATATAGAAGCTCTAATGAAAGGCTTTTAGTTTCTAAAATATTCTACGTTCAATTTTAATTGGTAACCGACAATTTATTCTAACACTAAGAAAACTCTATGTCATAGTTATATAAATTCATGAAATTTAATTTACATTAGGCTCTATTCAAATTCATACACTTTATATTTTACAGTAGAACCTGTCACTCCAACATAAGTATCCTTTTCATTTTATATCAAAATTTGATGATAAAAACAGAAAATAATAGCAATTATTCAACTTCTGTATGAACAAAAATTAGTTTGAAATCATTAGTATGGAAAACAACGTGAAATTAAACGTACAGTTTTGTAATTACGAAAATAATAAAATAAACTTAAACAATCCATTAAGCTTGTTGTTTATAAAACTTAAGTTTTTTTATTAAACCTAAACCCTATATTTGTAACGAATTCGTATTTTTTAATTTTTATTGTAATTTTATTAAATTTTTTTTACATTATATATACATAAAACCTTTAAAAAATAAATTGTTAAGATAAAATTAACCTTCCATT
>JABFQD010003168.1:0-13731 GCA_022817045.1 Psix sp. ZL-2020 | reverse complement strand
ATAAGTAAAATTCGAGATACAATTTCGAACAATATAAAACAAAACGTTAGCAATGCACATTTTCCTTTATCTAGATTTCGAAAACCTGAAATTGTGAAACTCAAATAACAAACGATTGTAGTAAAATTCTACCAATGTAATTCGAAAATATTGTTTCTTTAGAGAAATATTGTACCAACAAAAAGGCGCGAATGAAACAAAAATTGAACTTTTCATTTAAATCAATTGACTCTTTTTATTTCATCGAGTTGGATATAGTTTAAAAATTATGGGTCAGCCTATTCCATGGCAGGATTTTGCAGTTAAATCTTTTTTTCATGGTCTTCGACATTAACTCCTTAAAAATAGTTGTTGATGAAAAGTTTGTTTATCTCGAACAACTTGGAAATCTTCGACATCATAATTCGCTGCAGCAAAATTAATTTTTTATTTCTCAAGAGCAAAATGTTTCCTTTGGATGACCCATTTCCCGAGCTTAGCGTCCGGACAATGTCAAATGTTTAACAAATGACACTTTCCTCCTAAAGTGTATTGTGCCAAAAGGTGGGGGTCGCGTAAGAGAAAAGCACGTGTTTTGCCAGCAAAATGAGTACCGACCGGTATATTAATTCTGCATTTAAAGGTGCGGTCACACACAGCTGAGGCACGTCTGTCTCGGTGGTCGAGCATTCGCTACGAGTGTAGGTAGAGAACGCAACAATTCAGAGGGACTCGCTCTCTCACTGGGTGTAATAGCTGGTAATTAGAGTGCCATGATAGCAGGCTCCGCGAAAGCAGTTATCTTGCTACGTGCATCGTGCATACCCGAGTCCCATCTTCCTTTCTTTTCTTGTCTTCGACTTTTTCTGTTTTTGAACATTCGCGCGTACGAATGAACACGTACACAGACATTCGTACAGTTGATCGTCAAATGTGTGTCTATCAGCCCTACCTCTTCCCTCTTTCTCCCTCCCCCCAACTTCTTGTCTTTGCACTGAGCCCTTCGGTATCTTTGTCGGTACTTGCCATCCTTTCCGACCGATTGGCATGTTTTTCGTCGACTTTTACGCAATCGTTCTCGCGTTTACCTCATTTACACTTAAAATGTATCACAAGATTGACGCGTTAAAAGATAAAGATGCTGATTCAAGCGATTTACCGTTGCAACGACCTTTTTTAACCATTTCTCTTGTTTGTGTTTACAGGCTACTGTTTTATGAATACAATTTTGTTTATTTCTTTTATTTTAATGTTACATTACCTGATTTTTTCATTTTTCAAACGTAAATAATTTAAATTAGATAAAAGCTTTTATTATGGTTTATCATATTAACTTCGTAGTTTCTGATTTATTTTTGTGAAAACAAAACATTAAACTTTTGAATTGTTTTCAATTTCATTTGAGTTTATTCTCTATCTATGTGCATCATAAATAAAAACAATGATTAATACAGAACAAAAGTGTATTTATATAAATGAGTGCTATACATGTAAATGTACAAAACAGACAATTCTAATATTTAAATCAGAATATTTTGATCTTTGGAATATACTCTTTATTTTTTGTTTTATGTTTAGATTTTATTTCGTCATAAGTACGGAAGTATAACACACAATTCTTTTATTCGTCATGAATGACGTCATATAAGCGCGCAAAAACATTACTCTTTAAACAATTAGTTATTAAATATTATTAAAATGCAATTTTAACGTCTAAAAGCGTTGATGAAAAACATTCAAGTTTATATTATAATTCTTATTCAACTTTTAAATTGATTCTTCATAAACATTAAAATATTTTTTTACGCAGATTGAAATCATTTTAATTTCAATCGCAAATACAGATAAAGTAGTAACTGAAAAATAACTAATCTTTTGAGATATTTTTAACAATTTTATCTCTGCTCAAATCTTCAAATAAACTACAAAAACAATTGTAAAAACTATTTAAAGACTCTTATTTTTATTCCAAAAAAATTTGGCTTTCTAGAAAAAGTTATGTCAATTTGATTTTTTATGTATGGCTTCGCAATCGAAAAAATTCAAAAGTTGATATAACTTTTTCTAAAGAAGTTAAAAGCAATTAGAAATTACCCAAGAAAAACGATGTAAACGGAGTAGAGTTACTTTGTGAGTGCTTGATTAATGCAAGTCCCCTTACCTCTCCCGGATCGGGATGTTCTTTTTGGGTTAGTTCTTTTGTGTTTTATGATGTAACTTTCAACTGCACAATTTCTTTAAAACTAATCACCAAGTAATTGTTTTAATTTCTTTATTTGCTTGAATGTAAGGGTTTAATATTTATTAAAAGATGTCCACAGCTTACAATAACACACCTCAAAGACTGCATAAGCTGTTTAAAGACGTTATTTAATATCTCTTACTATTGTGGGTTATTGAATATGAAAGCTACCTTATCGATTGTCCTATACAAGAAAAAAAATCGTGAGATGGCTACGCAATCGGTTCGTAAATTCCAACCCATTGACCAGAGTATCGTAAATTCAAATAGTCTCATACAATGTTTGCATAACGGAGTCCTAAATTGTCCTCATGAAACTACATCCTTCGCCTAGTTGCCAAGTCCATTTTATTGATACCCCACATAATTTTCGAGCAATGTCACACAGCGTACCTAAACTCGCCACGCGACCACAGTAGCGTATCAAGCAAACCATTTTTTTAATTTTTTGAAAATATAACCTTGAAAGTAAGAGGATCATTGAAAACTTTAAAATATCTTTATTCATTATCCAGGAAATAAGATTTAAAATATGAATATTATTAAATATGATAATCTCACCTCTATCTTTTTAATACAATATTTCACGAATTATTTTTATCAATTAAAGTTTTCTTGTTAACAAAATAACTTAAATATTAGGCTAAATCAATATTTTTTTTTTCAAAAATGATATTTAATGAGGATTCTTGCTAAATTATATATTTCTGTTCAGTTTTAACTTAGGGTAATTAATAAGTTTTTTATTGCATGATCAAAATGAAGATTGAGATTTGTTAATGAAATATTTCCTAATATTAGTATGATTTAAGTAAAATGTGTTTAATAACACTTACAAAATTAATGCAATGCTGCACTGTAGCTCTAGAAAGTCGGCGTAAGGAAGGATTTTGATATTATTTGACTTCTTTCTTTAATAAAATCAAAATTTGAACCAGATATATAGTTTCCAAGATATTCAAAGATAGTTTAGCTTATATATAATTACTTGTATGAAATAATTATTATATTTTATTTTGTTCGAGCTATTTGCTTTTTGCTTTTCTGTTTTGTGGGTTAATATTACACGCAAGACCAGAAATCTTAATTATATACTAAGTTACTAATAATGTGTAATTCTCTGGTACCAAAATAAAGTCATTATTAACCTATTTTTATTCCAACACCTGCATGTGTTACCAAAATTGAAAAATAGAGAATGAAAGAAACAAACCAATTATTTTTAATGAACGTTTTTCTCAATGCGATAGCTTTTATGATTCGTTTCACCTGCTAAAAGAATTTGTGGTTTCCATTTAAAAATATGGAAAATCACGTTTTTGGTAAAAATGTTCTATCTACTATTTTTTACGAAAAAAATATATTCATAATCCTGATTTAATCAAATATCATTCGATATGTTTTATACTTTTTTTACAAACAATTTTCCATGCAGAAATTAGATAATTGCTTTTGACTAATCAAAGAAATTTTAAAAGAAGTCTCTATTGCTGTAGACAAATTTTCAAACAATCTACAATAAATTTTAAAAAATATAAAAGTATTTTTATCGTGAAACAATCACGTTTTTATGACTGTTTAATATAAAACTAAATATCCCACAAGTTGAAAACATGAAAGACCAGAGTAAAATAATATTGTAGCTTTCTAAGATTAATAAATACCATTTCAATCACAAATATTGTCTTCGATGAAACGTATAGTTCAATGATTCAATATATGCTTTGGCAAAGGTTTCAAAATACGCCGATCATTAAATACTTTACGATCGATCCGCATCTATTAGCTATATTGTACCAACATTGTCTTATCTGAATTAATGCACAAAGAGAATATTTTCGACTCTTATGAATAAAAACTGTTGACCAACAAAACACAAGATCGACTCCAAATAGAGGAATAATTTAAAATGAAGTGATATATATTTGTATGCAGCAATTTGTAAAAAAAAAAAAAAAAACAATTCAAATATATGAAATGCGTTATAAATAGCTAAAATGAAACCGGTTTACGGTGTGTTATCGGTTAGGAAAGAAATTTAAACTTTGGGTTCGGAAAAATGTGCGAGTATTCACTTTCTCATACGCATTATTACCCTAAGTTCAGAAATCCCTTATCTGAATTATTGTCGGAGAATGGCCGTAAGTCTGGAGGTTACCGCGTGAGAAGTGGCACTCGGGCCAGTTATGTCGACGGAGGAGTCAGTCGACGTTATCAATGTCTTATGACGTGCATTACAGGATTGAAAACGTCAAAGATTGTCGATACAACTTTTTATCCGTCCATTAGCTAAATAGCTTGTACAAAATTTGCCTGCGTCTGATCGCAGACAAAAAAAGCAAACTCGTCACTGGTTGCAGCATTGCGTGCATTTGGTATATCTGCTGCTGGTCGTTCTTAAAGGAGGGTTCCCATTCTATACATGAGACGGTATCGCTTGACTGTGTAGTATGAATTCTAAAATAACCCCTACAGTTTCAAGCCTCGTTTACTTAATCGCTGATTTAAAACTACAAATTATAATTTCTTTATTTTAAATTCTTTAACTACTAACAAAACTTAAATTAAGGAAACAGACAATCAGATGTCTTCCATTAGTATATTTTTCTTTTCTAGTAAACGTTCAAGATAAGAAAATGGTTGGTTCATTTAAAAGCCAATTTAACATTGAATCGAGTTAGAACATTATTCGTAAAATATTGAGAAATGTAATTGCATGAAAATTTACAATAGGCTTGAGAAAGGAGTAAAGAGAGTTTTTTTACTTTTTATTAATGTCACCAAGCTTCTCTTTTGTGACATATGTTGAAGTGAATACAGTGAAAGTATCTGTCTGTGAATCAGCAGAAACATTTAAATTAATCAGCAATTGTTTCGCCGAGCAGATTAGTCGAGCTCTTTCCCATTATGCTTGTCTATTAAAGCAAACGACACTGCGATTAGTAGACAACAGCGTGGACGCACGCGCCGTGCACTGCTCGTTCTTTTATCAAACTGACAACAGTTAAGACCCACGCCCTCGGGCTTTCTTTATCTGCGCGCGATAACTGCTCTCCTGGGTATATAATTTAATTGCATCGCCGAAGCATGGAGAGTCGGCTCTTCGGTCACGCCTACGGGAATCGATACGCATTAACGGAAAAAGGAAAGCAGCCGAAGTTACGAGGGATTACTGGTTCGTGAACCGGACGTTTTAGCAGAACTCGCTGGCTGATACAACTTAATTCGTTACTATGTACGATCCAACTTCCACCTTATCCCGCTTCTCTTGCTGACGTGTCCTTCTTTTTTCCTCCTTTCTTCGTTCCAGCTCCTTTTTTCTACGACTCAGCCAAACCACCTGAGAAGCAACAAAACTGCACAGGAAGACGAATGCGCACACATTCTCGCATCTTCGAAGAACAGTGACATGCAAATGAACACGAATGCAATCGACACTTTTTTAAATATACACTTACCCTTAGCATACCACGATAGCCAAGAATTACTTCGAAAAGTGCGCTGCGTGACTGATGCCAAGACCGGCGGCCTGGAATTAATATAAGTGAATTGAGCAATTTTGATCAAAGATAGAGAAAACAATGTTGCCGAGAATGTAAGCGAATTTCGTGCCAAAAATAATTGCCTAATTACCATCAAAAATCAATAGATTCGTTACAGCGCAAACAATCGATTAATATTTTGATAATATTTGTTGTTTATCACGGCTAATTATAGCGCAATATTGTCGGTAAAAAATGTGAAAACAATTTCACTGATGTAATCAGCTTTGTTTTTCTTGTAACTCGGGACAGATTAGAGCTCCACGGTGTTTCAAAACACCATGTGAGGATGACGACACATTATCAGTGCATTATAACAATCGGTAGCATTGTCTAGCTTACAGTCGGCTTGCTAAAAAATATATCATGATGATAAATAATTCTGCTATTAGTGTAATAAAAGGATAACAGCCGACTATTAATCGCTGCATTTATTCAACTAATAATTACCTTCGCGCGGATATAAATCTTGAAAAATGACACGCAAGACTTTCGATCGTCATTGCGTTAGCCGCCGTTACATTCGAGTTAGCCATCTGCCTGCTTGCGTATAGAACTGCGTAACCATTTGACTAAAATTAAGCTAATTCGAATTTGATTTGTAACAGGTGATTGTAATTACACCACCGTGAGAGCCAAAGAAAATAATAATGCCTCTTTGACGTACTTCAGTTTTTTTGCTCCACCTAACTAATAGCTTGTCGATGATACTTGCAAATATCTGATCAACAGATTAATCTTAATATTCTCTTCGAGATTATCTTGTAATTACAAGCACAGTCGATAAAACCGGAGTTTTCAAGTTTCTCGAATAAGTTTTCATAAAAAATGTTCAACACGTGGTTCAATTTCTGTGAATCAACAAAAAAGATCTTAAAATATAAATGAATTGAAGAAGAATATTAAAGAGAAAAAGTATTCTGCAAGATTATATTGTTGATTAAATATTATAACGAAGCAGATTATTTAGGCATTAAATCACTATTGCATCATATCACTGTCAAAACTCTCTCGAATATTATACTGTATTGCGATGCATCAGTCTGTCATCAATCATCATCAAATTATACAAACACGACCTGGTTATCATGTTTTTAATAAACTCAATATTTTAATACCCTTCAATGACAAAAAACAATTGTATTCTCGAAAACAATAGATCTTTGTGTTTCTAATAAAATATACAGATTTTCATGAATAAATTTCATTATTTCCAAGATAAAACTTATATTATTATATGTCAATAGATTTTCTTATATATGGAACAGTGACTTTTTTATTCAATTTAAACAAAATTTTATTCTTAATTATTTTTTATCATAAAAATATTGTGAGTAATTTTCGTTTGATAATTGTTAACAATTATTGAGAGACTAAATGTTTGTTTTTCAGATCGTTTTACCATCGAAAGCGATTAAGAACGAGAAAATTCTAGAGACGTTGATGTTTCAAGCAAATTCCGGGATTTACAGAAATGTCGCGGACTTCGTCCAGGCCTACAAGACTAATGTAAAGAACCAGGACAGTTTCGACTGCGAACCTTAGTCCGACAAGTTAGCATTAAACTTGGTTTCTACTCGCAACAGCGCACGATGATCATTCGATGAAGCGAATCCATTCTCAGTGCAATACAATTGCACGGAAGCTCGACGGTAAAACATATCTTTGGCGTCGTTTTTATACGAGGTAGTTTTAAATTCAGCCTGCAAAAGAAAAGATGAAAGCAAAATTGCAACCCAATGCAATGACGGCACTTGAACTTTGTATTGTATTTTTAACGAGCGTCCGAGTTGTTTTAAGAGAATGTGTACAAACTAGACATATAACTCAAGCGCGCAAAAACTGATTACTCCGCCATCGGTTTCATTTAGCTGTCTATCGCGTTGAAAGTATTCGATTTTTAGGGACGAGCAGCGACAAACGAAATGATCACACGTGGCCGATCGAGTTAGTGTAAGCTCAACTCACTCACACTTTGACACTGCCGCCGAGGCTTTCTGACAACTATTAAGGAGCAAAGTAAGGACGTGAAGTCGACGAAACATAGAATCACTTAATGACAACGCGCCATGTGTGATCTGGAGATGTCAAAAGCCGAATCGAATGATCGATCAGAGATTTGACAGAATCCAGCAGTGTACAGTTTTCATAATGTATATAAGACAAACTGAACGACATAAATGATATATTATGCGAGAGAGAGGTGCATTGTAGCGCCGTCTCTGTCACATGTTTAGATAGGCATCGATTTAAATATAAGGCTAACTTGAACAAGCGCACGTGTAGATACATGACGTCCAGCAAAGTGTAACCAGTCGTGAAGCGCTGGCGAGCTTCATTGTCACGCGTGTCAACAAACGTTTCATACCTCAGCCTCTGTTCAAGTCAAATTAACAAAGTGTCATGTTTAAGAACGACAAATACAATTATATTTTTTTAATACGACCCTTCGACGAAGGACTGAGGGCAAGAGAGTGAAACATGCCGAGCAATATGAAACAAATAAGCCTTCTGTTTGCACTTGTACTCAGCTCTCTGAGTTGTCAACACCATATTTTCAATGACAATAAAGTCATTAAAAATCCACGCGAGCAGAAATGTATATTTAAGTTGATTGCTTTTGTTCCAACCATACTTGACAGTTTCTATTGAGTTGGCGTCGCGAGTCGGAAACAACCGAACCACGATTGCTTGCTTGACTTATTAATCACGCTTCAGGAAATGTTGTAAGGATGCGACAACGTTTCGTTCAACTCAGCCATACTGAATGAAATAATCCTTTGAAGAAGGAAGGCCAAACATGACAATCTACGTAAATATGTACGCATATATAATATATCTTAACGCAGTGACATTCATCCGTGGCACAAATATCCACCACATCCCCACGTGTTAATAGTTATGAATAATTACAGTAATAATCTATGATTAATGTTCAACAGGTAAAGTTGATGTTGAGTGTAAGATCAACAAAACCAAATATCCGAAGTCTGTTTTGTTTTTCTATCGTAGATTTTGTATCTTCAATACTCTAAGTCAGAGATTCTAAAAACGATAACGAGGATAACAACAAATACAACACAAGTGACAGATCAACTGCAAAACTTTTTGTAAAGCCGAATACGATTCGAGAGTTCTTCGGACACGCAAAATTGATCCTAAAAATAGAGCAACTAATGTCGATCAGTCCGTTCTTATCGAGTTCGATTCCATTTTAAGAATTACGCATGTTGTTTACTCGTGTGATGAATTGACAAATAAACATATCGAGCATCTTCACGGAGGCAAACTCACGCGAATTCATCAGTTGTGTCGAGGTGCAATCGCGAATTCGCATCTTCACTTGATTTCGTTGATAAGTTGTTGACTGATCACTAAGGTAATCTTTTAGTGTGCAATGAGGGAAACCCGATATGTCACGGTGACGATAAATCATTTGCAGTCATTAATTACCGACGATGACAATAAATTTAACACTACGTGAAAACCTCATCTAATAAACCGCCTTCGTTTCTCACTTACAACTGATTTCCTCGTCGAATCTCTGTGAAAAAACGATAAAATAGTTTGCAACTCTCAAAAACTGTGAAAACAACATTTTAATGTCCTTCATTGAACAAATTTAGGGAATACAAGAAAATATGTTGGGTAAAAATATGCTCCTTGCAGCAAAAGATTCATGGATTATGTGACAGCTTTTATAACTCAAATAATAAGTGAAACTAGTTTGGTTGAAATAATTTTCATTTCAAACAAAATTCTTAGATTCGTTTCGAAATTAATTTGTTTTTAATGATAATATATAAATTTTACATTTGAAAAATGATTTTAATCAAATCGCACTTTTTTATTTAAACAATAAACTTAAGATTCACTGTGAATTTGTTAACTTGATTTACTTTAAATGAAATTGTATTTTTTGAAATAATAATTAAATTAAGACATCCGCTAAAAAAGCTTGTAAATGAAATTTAAAAATAAAAGTAATTATAAAACATAGTAACCTAGATAGTCTCATACACCTTGAAAATTGTCTCATCAACTTCTTTTATTAGCTTTACTTTAATTATATTAAAAAACACAATTTGATTTAGAAAAACAATAGAAAACAGTCAAACTAATTATTTGTTTACAGTGAAATTATTGAATAGCTTAACCTATTTGCATTTTTATTTAGTTTTGTAATGTTTATAAAAATATATAAACATTACTTATGTTTAAAAGCGTCTTTCGATTACATCGAAAACAAAATGAAATAAAAATTTGCTTATTCAAATTTCAATAATGTGTGTAAATTTTAAGTCAACTTCAATCAAATCGTTTACTTTATTGATATAAATCTGATTCCCAAAGAAAAAATCACTCACAAAACCCAAAATTAACAAATTTTGCAAAAGAGTTTTTTTCAAGAAGTTGAAAAACGTGGTTTGCTAGTAACTCCCTTGGAACAAAAAGCGTATTTTGTGTCACTGGTGTGACAATAATCTAATGAACAGTTTTTTCACAGGGATAACTTTACCCGACAGCGAGATTGAACTTTGAATAGTTTGCAGCAATGTTACCGTAATAATACGTTTCTCTCAGTGCTAATCCCGGCGATCAGTTGATAATCGACATCGGAACAATTGTACGAAACTTTGCTGTTCTCCCGTACTTTTCTCCCCAGACACCACCAAGTATTTCACATAAGTAGCGTAGGATTTAAAAAACGAAAGGCGTTAATTTTTTAATCGTTTTTATATTTGGACACGCATTGGTTAACTGATTTGTTTGGGGTTTTTTGATAACAAGAGGAAACATCATCGAGCAACCTGTAAATAGCATTGGTTTTGAAACTGCAATTAAGAGTCAATGCGAAAGTATAGTTTTTCAGAAGCGAATATTATTCCTCCGCTGTTGGACGAACGCCTTGATAAGTGTACAGAGCAAAAATATTTTTGACCGGCAATGCGGGCATTGTCATCGAACGACAAGTGACTCGGGAGGTTTCGCGGATATGGAGAAAGCGACACCTACAAATGATCGTGTCCAACCGTTACCATCTATTGTTCAGCTGTATAAATTACGTGTGTTGTAAACTAAGACTATTTGAACAAGTGAAACAAAATAATTATATCAAATCACACGCGAAATGTTAATAAAAGAGATGTCAAATGCTTTTGGTGACAGAGACACGAATACATGAGACATTTATGACTTGGATTTTGCATCGATTTTCCGCCGGCTGTTTGAAACTCAATTCAAAGTAAATTCCAACCGGAAGAGACAACTATTTTGGAGATCATTCAAGTGTATTCTCAGCTCTGTCACTGTTGTTCACAGAAGAGCTTTAGGGATTGTTTGTCGAAATATTCTCTAATCTCAATTTATTTATAAGAATAGTAGTAAATAAGTGATGAACTCCGATGTACAAATGATCGTTCCTCATTGCGTAAACGCTTTTGTTCGATTCCTCAAGCTCGCTGTGCCAAAACTCAGCGAGAAGAGACGGCGTCTATTGGAACTGCATTGTTACACTGAAACATATTTCGTTTTGTCCTTTTGTTCGTTGCAAATCGGATATATAATAATGTTTCAAGTTACTGACACTCGTCGTGTTGCTTTCGCGTGCAAATGAAATGACATGATTGTAAACAGACGTTTATTGTATATGAAGCTACTGTGATGTTACTGTTGAATATAAAAATATCTATATATACATATATACATACATATATATATATATATATAAAAGATGATGTACATGAATTTTAGTTGCCAGCGTTATTTGTCCAACACCTTTTCTCTTATTTAAATTTACTTTTTAATTACGAAATTTCAAACATTTCATTCTTGCAACGTTTTTTCATTCTTCAAAAACGAGTTTCTTTTATAATTCAATTTAAATATTTCGCCTTTTAATTAAATTATTTTTCTTTATGAAATTCACTTCCAATCATTTCACTTTTCTATTTTCAATCAACAGTTTTTTTAAGAAAATACGTTTTTAATCGAAATAAAAAATAAAACAATTTGTATCATTTTCACAAATGAAAATCATGAATTTCGAAAAGTGATATTGCTCTAAATATCTAGACTGATTCTATCAAAAGTATCATTGAGATGACGATTTGTGACCATTAATTTTATCTCAAGAAAGTATTACGTCCTTCTTTGAATCGTCAATTGGCTTATGAGGAGGCTTCATACTGCACGCACATGGCAAGCAGTTGTAATAACTACAGCGCATCTCATCAGAATGGTTCAAGAGCAAAAGCTTATTAGAATCAGTAAATTGGCACGAAATCGTTTAACCAGGATGTGTCCGCGTTGCTTATATAACCACTGAACGACACTGAACACTTTACATGTCCATTGCGTAATGATACTTGTCATTATCGTAGTCTAAAGTTACAAACGAATCGCATTGCGAATTAGGCACAACCATGTCAGGAACCGTGAACTTGGTATGCCGCCGGCAGCTTTGCTTGCAGTCAATTTCAAGAATCAAAGTCACTTCCTTGTTAGGTTTTATGTTGGATAAAACAAGGTGCAAATAATGTCGCTGAAAAATAGAGTTGAGGCAAGAGTACATTTCAGAAGTAAAGCAATTGTTCAGCAATTGATAAAACAATTATCGATTATATCTCAGTTTGAAGTTCACGTAATGCGGTTACAGTTTTTACTTTATATCGAAGTGAACTTTTTGCCACCGACTAAAAAGTAATAAGTTCGAAGAGCAGACATCCAGACTTTAATCAATGTCATCAACAAATGATTACGTTAACGGCAATAAAGGTGACGCTTAGTTGATCGGAAAACGAATGTTCAGATATTTGTCATTTGACTCCTTTTGATTAGCAGATATTTATGCTGTTACTTTTATTCATGTTTGTTTGTTTAAATGTTTATTATTTTTAAGCATATTAATTAAATTTCATTTTCTAATTGTTTGATTATGTAATTTTTTATTATTATTATTATAATTTTGTTATTTATTCATTTATTGTTAATATTCTAACTTTATCAAAAGTTTTTTATTCATTTAATCTAAGTTTTAATTAAATATTATGAACTGAAATAGAAATCCTTTGTTACGGAATTTCACATGATATGAATATATTATATTACAACTAACTTTTGATAAGCTAATTATTTTGAATTTTGATAATCTTAGTTTAATAATTTTAGTATTACTTTTTTTAGAGAAGTGTTGTGTTTTATTAAATAAATAATTATTTGTTAAATAAATTTGTGATACATTTTTTATCGATAAGCTAGTCAGCTTTATTGCGCTTCGTGATAGTTTTTCTAACTAGTGGAGCATATCATGAGAATTGTTTTAGAAGAATTGTTACTCAACGAAAGATTTCAAGCATCAATAGCATGCTTACAAAATACTATGTTTTCAAACAACTTGTTCATTAAACAATATATAATTGTTTATTAGATAATAAATCTAGAACAGTGTTCTTGATTGATATGTTGAAATGAACCACTTACAGAGATCACTTTCGATTTCACATTTATTAAGGGGAAACTCTATTTTTAAAGTTTTTAAACTTAATAAATAAATCTACATCTTCTTCTATAAATTAAATATTATAAAACAATTTTATAAATTATCTGGATATATATAATTAATAATTATTTTCACTTTCAGTGAAAGGCTTATTTTCGAAACTGATAGAAAAAACGTAATTAATTATCCATCTTCGAGTTAGATAAATAATTTTGAAAGTTTTCATTTCATCTTTAAAATTGAATCCAATATTTTTTGAAAAATTATATTATTTTAAATTGGGCATGTTCGATATTTTGTTTTCAAAAATAGCTAAATCCAAATGTTTCTGTTTTCAATTTGGCGTTTATATATAGTTGTTATAATAAATAAATTAATAATAATGTATGATTTTTTATAATATTCAAAAATCATACAAATGAGTCAGTTAACAAAAAATTACTTAGAATTAAATAATTATTTGTAAA
>JABFQD010003167.1:0-13732 GCA_022817045.1 Psix sp. ZL-2020 | reverse complement strand
AAAAAAAAATATTCTTTACTAATAAAATAGCCACTTTTATGCTTCCTTCTTTACAAATATATATTAAATTTATTTCAATATAAAGTGGAACATTAATTTTTCAATATTGCGATAGAGAGTATAATTTATATGCGTTTTTTATAAAATTTCTTAGAAACGAAAATCAGTCCTGAGTATGCAGATAATTAACAAACAATTAATAACAGAGCAATAATGATTTTCATGTAAGAACAGAAAAACGGAACATTCAATTTATAAGGGCAAATGTAATTTATTGTTGGTAAAAAAGGCGATAAACTAAAGATTAAAACTTGCTGGGAATTAAAATGCGATAAATGTATGTTTTTAAGCGGCACGATACACGAAAATCAAAGTGGGAGAAGTAATCATACAACAGATGAATTCCGGTCCCTCATCTCGTCCTGTTCGCATTCGTCCTACTAGTTTTTGCGGCAAGTCAAGTCCAGCTACTACGATTCGCGACATCAATTTTTCGTGCAATTGTCAGACTCAGAATTTCAATCCACTTTCTACCTTGTAAAAACGGCCACCAGTGATTCTAGCGAACGTTTTTTTATTCTGTAACAAAATTTTTATTCAAATTTTCCGCTCGCGTTTCTCTCTCCTCGCTTTTTTTAATTATTATAAAATCAATTCAGAATTTTAATAAATTTTAATTTTAAAACTTTGCTCGTTACATTCGTAATCGCTTTCACACTAGTTTCTTTTTTGTTCAAGAAAATATCACATTTCAATCACCATCGACGTGATTTTTCGCAACACACGTGTCCACATAGTGTCGATAAAATCGTGCGATAAAAAGTATTTGAGCAAATTCAGCTATATTCCCTTTAAGGTTGAATTATATTAAAGTGTAAAGTAACATATCATTGTGTGATTCTGAAAGATCATGATGTATCTTCATCTGTGGATGTATTCGTAATCAAGCGACAAGTCTTTTACGCGTCTTTGGTTACAACAGAGAAGTACACTTCATCAGCTTATCTCTGTACGTTTGCTTTGTTTTTACGTGCTCTAAGCACTTTCTTTGAATCTTATACTTCAATTGTCTTTTCAATTCTTTAAGGACGTTTTATATTTAATATTACACTTATCTATATCACATATCCTACTTATCACACGTTTTATGCTGAAATGTTCATGTAAATTCTAAACTCGGATAAAATTGTTTTAAGGTTTTTAACGTGAGCGATTTTCTTCTGTTTCATGTATAAAGTTACATCCACGTTAATTTTGCATCGTTATACAACCAAGCAAAATATAATTAATTATATTATTTTTTATTAACGAGAATACCTTTACAATATTTTCAGAAAACTGAACAATATTTCAATATAAAATTCATATGTTACAATCGTTTTTTAATTTACTCACACAAAAACTCAGTGCGCTTTTCATTTATATTATACCTGACGCACCTACAGTTACTATGAAATTTTTCAACCAAATTTTACTAAAAAAGTGTTTCTCAAATATTAATATATTATTTAATATTTTACGATAAATACACTAAAAATATAATAATACTAAATAGTAATATAATAAATTTCAAAGGTACTATTAAATTACTGAAATTCATGTAAAAATCTAATTTTTATTAGATTTGTATTAATGAAAATTAAACTGTTGATTTCTAATTTTGAAAGAACTTATCTGGAAACTAATGTTCCAGAAATCGGTTTTCGACAATGATTGATTATAGAATAATAATTAATGCTATAGTCCTGATATTGAAATGTTATTTCAACCTCCTTGGTTTGCGTTTATCCATTTCCGTCAGGTTTTCAGTTGATTAAATACCATTTGTTCAAATATTGAAGTCATATGGGGTAGACGATCTTATTACAGAGATAGGTCAACAATTATAAAATATCACAAAATGTTCACAGAAACATTCAAAATGCCTGCTTGAGAGTCAACGCGCACTTTTTGATTCACATAAATCTCACGCTGTCGCATAATTCCTTATTCTCTCTTCGCTATCTGTCATTTCAAGTAGCTGTCGACTTTTTTCTATCCTTTCTGTCCTCTTCTCAAGTGTCTAAAAATGTCCAAATGACAAGGCGATAAAATGCGCAAAATAAGTTACTAGAATTCAATTTCGGTTGAAACATTTGAATGGTTATCATCTTTATTTTGTGGTCCCAATGTCCTCGTTTTCTCTCTCACACTCATTATTTCTACTAAGATGTTCAATATCTCTTTTAATCTTTTCAATGAGCATAAATTATTTTCATGAATTTCTAATATTTTGGTTTCAGATTAAATTTTTATCTTTTAAATTCGTTTCACATTACACTAATTCTTTTGAAAACTAAACGATGGCTTTTAGACTATATAGTTGCATTTTAATCTTCATTGTGTGACAATTTCACAAAAAAGCCGTTGGAAATAATGTTATCGCAGATTTCTAAGAAACTTATGTATAAGATAAAGATTAAACGATACAAGTCTTGAATCTTCCCTGAAAAAGTGGCATACTCCTTTTAAGGATTTGCAAAGTTAGAGCATGTGCATACAGGATATTGTTAAATAGTTCATGAATGAAAATTTATATACAATAAGATTAGAAAACCAATAAAATACTTAATAAAATTAAAAAAAAAAAAACAATTTGTCATCAAAATTTTGTTTAAAGAAATATAAGTATACATGTTGATTTTGTTCAGAAATTACATCTAAGTTTCTGCAAATTTTAGAAAAGGAAAAACAATTGAGTTAAAATGATTGTTCGAATACGATTTTATTAGTTTTTATTATAAAAATGATAATATAGTTTTACATTAAAAAAATATATAAACAGACTCAGCAGTATTTATAGAAAAATTGCAAACTATTTATGGTGCAGTTAATCTATAAAGTCCCATAAAATATGTGAAGCAAAAGTTTTAGAGCAAAATATGCAGCAATACTAAATAGATCCTATTTCAAGGACTATCCGCTAAAGACTTCGCGCGAAATGGGTTAGAAGTTTTCTTGGAATCAAGCAGGTTCTGGAACAATGCAAATCTGAAGATTATTTTAGTGCAAAAAACATGACAATTAAAAAATATTAATAATGTGATGTTTTAATCTTTAAACAACAAACCGATCAATCGTTTCAATATTTTTAAATTTTGCTAACGAATTATCGGTTTTGCAATGATTTAGAAACCACTTTAGACGAATGCATCGCTAAGAAAAACGAGGATAGGAATATATGTGGGAGAGTAAAGCAGTGTATGAGCACTTAGCCGGTGAATTCGCAGGAAAATAGACTAAAGCGATCGGTCCATGTTACTAAACGCGAGGCTCGCAAAAGAAAACAAAAGAAAAGGAAAGCCGCGCGTCGTCGCACTCACCCTTTCGCGCTCACGACGAAGCTTTTAAAAGATTGTGAGAGATGAGTTGAGCTTCGGAAGATCGGTCACTCCATTTCTCTGCTTCAGTTTTGCACACTCGGATATTTGGACTCGCGGCGTTTGTTCGGCTTTTTCGGTGGGTTACGCGCTCACCACGGAGCTTGGCGTCGTCCACTAGGACGACCAGGACACTGGAATGCAGACCGACGGGTTTTGAACACGATGACGCGATGGACGAACTCTCGCGTAAAATCACGAGATGGCCCGAAACAACTGTTTGTGCGATTCGTCGGTGTGTCGCACGATTCTGCGCTGCTCGTGCCGCCGGCTCTGCCGTTCGGCGTACGCCAATATGCGATTGGCTAAACATAAACGCTGCACTGCGCGCGCAACTGTTTAAAAGATATAATACATCTGTATATTAGAAAGGACAATACTTTCAACTAATTATTTGATATTAATTATGAGCAATTTTATTTTAAACTATGTTTTTAATGATTATTTCAACATTTGATGAATAAACATTTTATGAACAATAAAATCATATTTATGAACTTATTAATTTTTATGTTCTACACTAATTGTTGATTTATTTATAAATCCGAATAAAAATAATAGTATTATCTCAAAATTTTTCTAATCTTATGAAATGTTTAACTAACAAAAATATACATATATGAGCGTAGTATTGTCATATAACACAGATAAAACTTTACGTCTTTATATATACATAAAATCTATGAAGAAAAATATATCTATATAATTTTGTTTCAGAATGTTTTTGATGGATATGATCTTCAATTAAGTATATTCATAATTAATCCAGTGTTTTTGAAACTCGTAAAAACAACGCATCAATTCATGAATAATAAATAGTAATTAGAATAACTTTGTAAAATATTTCACAATCGAACGTTGCCATATTTTGAAAGGAAAACTATAAATTCTTAAGAGAACGAAAACATTCTAAAACATTGTTCTTTTCTTTGTAACTGAAATAGTCGCACGTACAAATCAAGTAAATGAAACTCTAACTTATTAGGACGAAAAATGTTAAAAATTACACGCGAAAATGCGAAAGCGTCATTTATATGATTTCTACAGCGAGTTAGGACTTTTCCCGTTGAAAACTGTCTATAAAAAGTGCTCTTGCAAAAGCGCAAAAAACAATGATTGTTAAATTTCATGCCTTGCTTTGCGAAACAAAAAATCTTAGACGTCGGTATATATTCAATGGTTGGTGTTACATTTCAACTCGTGCGAAATGATCGCGTCCTTCTGGTGGACTTGCCGATTAATAGAATTCCGTCGACTTTCCTTTTATCATTACCTTAATATATATATATATATAATTTATATATATGTATTTATATATAAATTGTTCCTCAATCGTATTCGTTTTTCTTCTCTTTTAGAATAAACACATTCTTTTCATAATTATGACTTTACGTATAAGCAAAAAGTGCGCCGATACATTTAAGCGTATATCTTTAACTAAACCCTGTTCGATATAACATATCAAAACATTGAAACTTTATTATTAGCTTTTTCGTTTTTTTTAACAACTTTTATTCTCACTAATACCGCTATTTCATTCGAAAAGCTTACCCTGAATTTATTACTCTCAGTTGGTAAAAGCAAAACTGAAGTTTGAGTGTACTTCAATTACGTGAATTTTTTATTTTATAATTTAATATGAAATATAATCCGAACATGGCAAAGTATACATTTGGGTCGATTTTGTCGACTAAAGAAGACGCAGTGGAATCAACTGAGTAACAGGGTAGGCAAGAGCCACAAGGCAATTTTTCGACTACCTGATATACATGTTAATAAATAATGACACAAATAAAAGAAACTACTTATTTTATTTCCGATTTAGATCCAAATGTTTTCCATTATTTTGAATCAGAAATCGAGTGTTTATCTCAATAAAATTAAATTTTTATAGCAATAATTGTTGCCTTACTCTTAATTTATAGTATATTTGATATAAGGTAATGTCCTAATACAAAATATTAAAATAAAGTACAATAAAACTTCTGTTTTTGCTACTAAAATAATCAGATAAACCGAGATTTTCTTACGTCCATTGTTTTGAATGTTAATTTAATTCATTTATCCAAAAGACGATTTATAATTACATTTATATTTACGTTATACGTTTTAAAAAAACTTGTATAAAACCTAACTTTTTGCGCAATCATTAAACATGATCCTCATAAACTTCTTTAACTTACAAAAAATTTTTGAACGATCGTTATTATTACAACCGTGAACCTAATACGTGTAAAAAGCACCATCCAAACATAAGTATAAACAACGCGATGACAATAGGTCGAAACTGAAATGCACGAGTCGACATGGCAATTTGAAGGTGTGTTATAAAAATAATTTGATTTTTCGGCAACTCACAACCAAGATGCATCAAGAATTTGATTTTTTACAAACTGTTTTTGGACTGTATTGAATTCAGGTACTGTGGTTTATACCCAAAGAACGCATCAATCAAAAAGATAATATGATGGGTGCGAGCGAGTTAAACTAGCGGTTAAACTTCAAATCCCATAGGAAACAATTGAATGAATTGCCAAATCAAATTTATACCGCACAGGGTCTATATCAAAATTGTTGATAAACATCTTTTACAAACAAATTTGTTGATTAATGCTTGACGAACGAATGATGCCAAGCTACAAGAGGAATGGATTGGCTGTTGAGTTTCCATTTGTTGTCCACGGATCTTGTCGGATCTGGTTTATCGTTGGACGAGGTGGTGGTGGAGTTACCGTTGCAAACGGGTTAGCGGAATATGGTACAGTTGCTACAAACAAAGAATTCAATTAGTATCTTATATAATGACAAAATCATAACATTTTTCAAAATTATAATTAGACAACGAAAACAAACAACACAGTCATCATTTTTGAATGATGTATTTCAACTTAAATCTTTATATCATATAGCAAGCAAATAAAATAAATTTGATAAATAAAAGTTTATTTCTAAATTTCATAACGCATCAAATGAAATCCTGAATATTTATAATTAAACAGTAATATCATGAAAAGTTTTATTTTTAAAGATTAATAACATATTCAATTTATAAAAATTAATTTGAAATTATCTCAGTCAAAATCAAAACATTTATTGAATATAATACCTGAATAAATAATCATTTTGGAAAAGGAACAATATCCATGCTGTCATGCAATACCTAATTATACCTGAGATACTTACAACTTTATTTCCAATGAAACGCTGTATTGCAGACAGAATGGGGTACTTTATATTAGGAACAAATATATAATATTTTTGAAAATAAAATTTCCCAATAAATGAACAAATTTGCAGTTCTTTTAAAAAACATTTTTTAACCTTGAGGAAACGTGAATCTTTATATAGACATTGAACGCAAAGTTAATTTTTCTTTAATTGATTTATTTATTTTTATATTCTTATCCAACAAAAATGTTTAAAAATCAGGATAAATTATTTAATTATCCGTTATCTAAAGGTTAAAGTGAGTATGGTTAAATATATGGTTAAATTTTAATAAGATTATTTTAAAAAACTAAAATTTACTGCAATATTTGTGAGAGGAAATAACCTACCCGCTGGTGATTGTGATGAAGTTTTGATTGTAGACGCGCTGACAAGATTGTCGAGATTGACCAACGCAGAATTTTCTCCGAGGAAGGATTGAGGCGTCTTTTTGATAGCACCACTACTGGCCGGAAGGTTATCGTTTATACCTTGCAAGTCGAATGGATCGGGTGAAATTGCATTCTCTATATAAACAAATCAATTATATAATCAGATAACATGAAATAATAGATTTCATTATTTAGATGTTTAATTATTTTCAAAGTTGTATTCGTAATTACCTTTATTGACTGTTTGGGGACTAGCTCCTACTTTATTTCTATTACTAATTATGTCAAACTCGTCGAAATCTCCAACAGGACTTTCAGAATTAGCTTGACTTTGAGCAGGAATATTATTAAAGCTAGACCCTGTACCATTAAATCCATTGCTCGTTGAACCAAATCCGGAATTCGTCACTGGTGATAAATTGAATCCGATGTTTGGAGACTGTAAAATAAGCGACTAATAAATATATTGTTTAAAACTTATATCAAAATAGTACATTCATTTCGATTAATAATTAAATATTTTATGATAAATGTAAAATGTCTTTCTCAAATGTTACTCACAGTTGATTTAGTAGAGGCTGCTGGCACTGGGGACCATGGGTCTACTGTTGCAACTGAAACTATTGAGGCTGCAGTAGATGGTGCTGGAGTTTTCCACGGATCGACGGTAGCAGCTAAAACATAGATTCAAATTTAAAATAAACAATATTTTATGAGCAAATATATTTTAATAACCAATTTCAGTCATTAAAAATAATACGTACTTGGTCTTTGTGGAGGAACTGGAGCCCATGGATCTATTGTTGGAGTGTTGTTGTTCACCGCTGGAGTACCCCATGGATCATTTTGAGTCTGCAAATGTTAATATTTTAATATATTTATAGACAGTGTAACATACGCCTTAATTTAAAATATACATATTCAATCCAATTTCAAATAACATTAACTTATTATACCTTATAGAAATAAAATTGATACAAATCCAAAGACTGTCGTGCGCACATGCAAATAATATTGTAAACAAGTGATAACAATAACATATAATTCATAATTACTCAGTAGAAAATTATAACAATCATATACCTGTGGTCTCTGAGGTGGGGCAGTGATAGGAATCCCCCATGGGTCTGTTTGAATGGACGGTCCACTGGCTTCTCCTAAATTAACGTCAAGTAAATCAAGCATATGACTCTGTTTTTCGGGTTGCGGCGCTCTAAACAAAAAATGATCGAATAAGTTATTTCATAGACATCCTTCACTAAATCATTTCTATATTTCTATAGGTTTTCTTGCGCAACTCCATAACAAGGACTGCTATGTATATGTCTCGCAAGACTTTTGCTATCAACTTACTTGAAATCTTGTTGACTTTGGCTGAGAGCCAACTGAAGTCTAACGTCATCGCTGCGTCTTCGTTGTTCCTCTTGTTCGGCTTCTTCACGAGACATCGCCAGAGCAAGTTGTAATTGCAGCTCTTCTTCGCCAACGGTTTGCGGTCGTGCAGCTTCCAATTCAGCTGATTGGTCAACTTATTATTAAAATCACGAAAATAATATCGGTCTTATTACAGATAACTTATTAATTAACTTCTAATTACTTCAATTAATCAAATAAACAATCTTACAGTCCATAATTATTCTTTTTCAAACTCCGTTTTAAAGTAAATAATAAAATATAAAAAAATGGAATTGAGTTTGTAATACTTACTAGTACGTCTTGTGGTAGACTCAGATAAATTGCACGGTTCCCAATCCTGAAACTTGATAATTTAAAATACCATTGGTTTATAAATAAGTTAGAAATAATTAGAAGAAAACACGATTCGATGAGTGAGATAGGAGACTTACATCACTGCTCACTGGAGACATAGTATCCATTCCATCGCTTCCAAATCCACTGCCGCATTGAGCAGATCTTTCCTTAGCTTTCAAAGCTCTTGCTCTTTCGTTCTTTAGTCGCTCATCATCTTTTAATAAGGCCACTAATTGTTTAGCTTTTTCTCGCACATTAATTCCTTGGTCCTTGTGTGCTTCTATGTATTGAAAATCTTCAAAACAAAATATTTGCATTTTATATTATTCCAAAGAAATCAGGTTTTTAACAACAAACAAATAAACAAGCATGTTAATTCAATCTGCGTTACCTTTTAAAGTTTCAATAGCATAAATATTTTCTTTGCATTGCTGAGCAACCTTTTCTGTGCCAGTTTTGATGAGGTATTCCAGTAACACTAAAGCTTTATAAACGTGTCGCCAATTTTTGCCATGGTCGTTCAGGCGCTTCCACAACATCTGCATAATCTCCGTGAAAGCCACAACATTGTATGTCAGATCGGCGATTTCAGACATGAGAGTGCTACTCGGACCCCAAGGATCATTGCTAGTGGCTTTCCGCACAGCTTTCTGTTGGTTTTATTATTTGTTTTAAAATAGGTCAGCTTAATAATAGTTTGAAAAATCATAAAATGAGACAAAAAACATATCTGGAAAGTATTATTTTTAGGAATTTCAAAATATGATATCGTAATTACAATTATATAACTGCTAAATAATATCTAGATAATTTATTAAAATATTTCCATTCTAAACTATGCATATTTTGGAATAATCTCTAAATATTAGTTTGAATATGTTCATCTTATCCTATAATTTTGATGGACTTTAAATTATGTATGGAAAATTTTCATTTCGTAAAGGACAAAATAAAATCTTGTCACGTGATATTAAGAATTCAAAAATAAATAAAATAGCGTAATGTTTAAATAGAACAATAATTGTTCCTCGAGTTATTTTGTATAATAATTTCTCGTAGATTATTTTGTATAATCATAACCATTGTATTAAGCATTACAATTGAACAAGAAAAGTACAAAACGTATAAAAAAGCAAGAGAAGTAGCTTGAAATACTTTGACGTATGAAACGCGCGTCATGATAAAATACAACAAATTTAAGATAACAAAATAACGTCGATTCATCTTTTCGTATCACATTATCTATCAAATATTAGCGTTTTCTAGTAATTTCTAGCAATTTCTTTACGTTTCAGATACACAGTGAAAAATAACGAGGCAATCTATTAAATTTGAAAAAAAGTTCTAATGCAACTTTGAAACACAGAGAAAGAGTTAAAAATGATGTGCAGTTATGAAAAAAATCGATAAACATGAGTCGAATTGAAAGAAAACAAACACACCTGTGCACTGCTATAGTTGTGAGCGAGATTAACAATATCTCGTCTGATGCCCGCTAGATTAACTTGCATCACGTCTTGGCCTTGTCTTCGCATCTAAAACAACAGTCACTAAATGTCACTTACAAAGTAAAATATTTTCGTTCAACAACTTAGCCTTATATTTATCAATCGTCATTTGCCGGCTGAATTTTCATCAAGATATTATCGTTAATATTTATTTAATGGTTCAGGGAATATTCGATATCAGTAGGATAAATTTAAATACAATGATTGATAAATATAAGTGAAAATTGTTGGGCATACGTAAGCCATGCGACTAATTGAGTTATTAGTCTAGAAAGCTGAAAAATTCCAAAAAGTAACTAAACAAATATAAAGGTTATCGTAAAACCATTAATAATTAGTGACAATGTTGTAGACAGGTGTCTTCACATTACAAATCCAACGGATAATAAATGCACAAAACACGTATTGTTTTCGTTAAACTGGACATTAACATATCAGGGCAAAAAGTGGCGACAAAAAATTTGTTCCTAGAAATGTAATAATGCGTTTCGATCAATTTTATTATATAATGATATCTTGGTAGTTAAAGCTAAGCCTGATAAAATTGTTAGGCGAAGTTCATTAAATGATATTTAATTATATGCTATAAATATGAATATAATCGTACGAATGTAGACATGACTTTTCTACATTTATAGAATAGTTTTGTTGTGACTCGTCGAAATAGTTGGTGAATAATTAAAAACCGTAAAAGAGGAGTTCAATAGCCCAAATCACGATCTAACGCGATCCAGAGTGACAGGATGTGCACACATGTCAATGAATCTATTACTTAGGAGTTACATGTCACGAAGATGGAAGTGAACAGCATATGTGTAACATTTATACACAGACATGCGCGGGATAAAAAAGACTGACAGAACGAGAGAAGAAGAAAAGGGACAAATAACGAGAAACGTCATTATTTGTTGTTATCATTATTTCAAACAAGAAATACGATTAACTAAATTGCTTTTATCTAACGCAATTAATTATATACAGTTTTTGTCATTTGTTCAAAATGATTTTTGTGTTCTATGTACATTATATTAAAAATAAAAAACTAGACTTTGTAATGACTCATTTTTATCTGTTAATGGAAGAATTATTCAATCAAGTATATTTAGTTCAAGTGAAAGCAGCACTCAAGATGTTAATTTTATTGAAATATGTAAGAAAAAGAATGGCCAAATCACACACCTACGCAAACATTAAATCTGTCAAAAAGAAAGACGCGGAATCATACATATACGATTGTTTTATGGTATCCTTCGTACGCATTTTACTTCAACACCAGTTAGCGTAGAGCTGCACATTCTGAAAGAATGTGTTTCACGCGAGTGCTTTAAGAAAACATTTTTTATACAAATTATAATTATATAACAAATAAAAACAGTGCTTTATAGCAGCTTTTTGAATTGTTTTTTTTTAACTACAAGTGAGTGAAGTGCATTTTTTGTGTCGGTGCCTGACGTTTGTCATAAAGTGCAAATTGCAAGTACTTAAGCGAAATAGTGAAAAGATGGTGTTGGTGAAAAGTATGACGTTTGAAAAAAACAAATAAACACAAAGATAAAATATGATATACGAATGTAAATTCGAATTTGAAATCATTTCAATTTCATAAATCATATTTTATTATTTGAATTTGGAGTTTCAAAATCAATTCAACATAATGTTCTCGTTCAATAACTCTTGTTCATATTTTAGTATTCACAAATAAACTATCTTTAAGAATGCGACAAAACATGAAAAAGGATACAAGTTGACTTTTTATGAAATAAAAGGTGATGTTCAACTAGACAACTGATCAACAAATAATGGTTAAATGCTTTTGTCTGTCCCAAAGAATTTACCTTTTCCATAGCCATTGTTTTTTGCAATAATCCTTCTTGTCGTTGTAGATGAAGTTATGTCTTGCCCCAACTGCCCAAAAGGCCAAATCAGAATAAATTCCTAAACTATATCAGACCTTGTGTTAGATGCACTATTTTTCATCTTCAGTCCTAATATTTCAACATAATTGCAAACCGCGATAATGACTTTTAAATTGATTGCAAGCTTACTTTATTTGTGTAAATAAGATAACTAAATTCATCATTTCTTTTGCAAAAATTGTCGCTTAGTATGTATGTACATAGTGATATTTTGGAATTCCACAGTCGAAATTTGACAAAATATATAACAACTGTACACAAAGAAAATCTACAAGAAAATATGTATATAGAAGTACATTTCAAAGCCAATCATATTGCTACCATGCAGGCATAATCACGTGTACTATGCAAATTTGTTAGATTCGAATTCATTATTCTCTAGAACTCTACGAATAGAAAAAAAGACATTTTCATGATACGAAAATTATTTCCTTACACCAGGTCTTGATGACTTTTACTAGAAGTGAAAGTGAATCATTTTTGATAATTCTAATTGAGTGACTTTCAAATCATTTTGGGGAATAGCAAACAAATATTTCCGATGAACTGGGAAAACATAATGAAAATCGAGAGAGTGACTGTAACTCTAAAAAGGCGTTATATCTTTATTTTTAGGGTTAAATAATTAAAAATAAACAAGCCACAAACGCTACTTACAATGACTTATTTATTGATGCTCTTGTTCCGTAAGTACTGCTTAGCTTGCCTGAAACAAAATAATATTTATTCAATTTATCATTAAAAATTCATCATTTTTTACTTATCTTTAATGACTAATTATTATTGAAAATAGCCTTTCAGTGTCAAATCACTGAAGAATCTGGATTTTTTGTTTTTGGTCAGTTATATTTTCGTCTGACTCACAAAGAAGACAAGTAAATATTCATGAATAAAATTGAGTTGTCCTCGTACTTTAAGCAGTTTTAATTTTTGTTTAAACAAATCATTTTATTTTATAATAAAAGTACTCTTTTTGATTATTTACTTCTATACATTATAATTGCCTTGAACAATTACTGGAATTGTGATTTAACATTGAAACAAAGGATGTCTACAAAGAAAAACAGCAGTAGTTGACTAATCATATTTTTATCGATTTGTTGTTAAATTCAGCAAATTAATGCCGAATAAGATTAAACATTTAAAAATTGTTCTATTGTTGCATACTAGTGTGGTGAATTGATGAATACTAAAGCTTAATGTTGAAATAATGTTCGTTTCAAATTTCATATATGAAATGTTTTTTTATTTTTTATTATAACACAGAAAGAGAAAGAGAGAGAGAGAGAGAGAGAGAGAGAGAGAGAGAGAGAGAGAGAGAGAGAGAGAGAGAGAGAGAGAGAGAGAAGAAAAAAGAAAATAGCGCTTTTTATAAAATCTAGTTTGTGTTTCTATAGAGAGATATATATATATAAATATAACAAGAGGCGAATTCTTTGTGTAGTTTCTTTTCTAGAAAAAAAAATAAGCGCCTAGCGCTGTGTTTACATCTATTATACACTACAAAAAGTGTGTAAATAGAAATTATTATTTCACCA